>SNQJ01S0042632.1:9782-40403 GCA_010110895.2 Picea sitchensis
AAAAAAAAAAAAAAAAAAACATATTTTTGTTTTTAAAATTATTGTTTTTCGGGGAAATTTTAAATTTTTTTTCATTTTTTTCTAATTTTTCTTAGTTTTTCACAATTTTGTTAGCTCATAAAATTTCTTAGCTCATATGTTTTGAATATGGTTAATATAACAATACTAATTAAGAAATTATTTGTGTTTCATTCAATGTAACTTGTATTTACTCTTTTAATATTAAAAGTAAAAAATTATTAAAAAGTGACGTTGAATTTTTAAAGTATATTGTGATGTTTTCATGGCATTATGTATTACCTTGTGCTTTGCATGATAATAACATTTAAAAAGTAAGCATTTAAGGGTTTCTTTTATGATTTTGTTTATAGTAATTATGAGTTCTTTTACCACATTATAAAAATGTGTTATTTTCATAACCAATTTTAAAATGGGTGCTACCGGTAGCAGTACTTTTCAATTTGATGGTTGATTTTGAGGTTTTAGTTTTAACGGTACCAAGTGATAAAAATATGATTTAAAATGATCTCAAAATTTAACGTTTTGAAAAGAAAAAAAAATTCAAAAACATCTTATTTGTTTTTAGGTGTTGATTTTAAGGTTTTTCGGAGCTACTGTCTAAGTTTTGAAGCCCATGTTCGAAAAATGTTGTAATTTTCACCTCGTTTTAAAAAATGGTGCTACCAGTAGCACCACTTTTTGATTTGGGGGTTGATTTTGATGTTTTTAATTCAAAAATATGGGTTTTTTGGGCCCTAGTTCTCGTTTTGAGGTCACAGTTCTCATTAAGTTGGTAACTATGTTTTCATTAGCTTCATAAAAACTCATGGGTTCTATGACATTTGAAATGCTACTCATCAGGGCATAGTGTTTGTTGGAGCCGCCTTTGTTTTTTCTAGCCTGTCTCAAATTTCATGTCTCAATGCTCAAAATCGAAAGGTGTTTTTCGTATTTTCCGTCTGTGTTTTCAAAATCTCAGAAATCCTATCACACAAGAAACGATAATTATTGTACTTGCGAGGCGAGTTCTAATTTTTTGTCAAATTTTTCTCCCTTCTGTTCTACCTCAGGATTTCGCATGTTGGACGCTATAGATCACACAATTCACAAGCCTCGAGCAACGAAACAACGAAATCGCTTTAAATTTCTACCCTAGATTAGTAACGAGAGTAAATTTTTCCTAAATCATGATTAAACGTCATAGGGTTTTCGCGCCTCGACGTTCATTAAATCCAAAAGTTTGTTGGCGTAACCCCGATAGCTGAAACCACGAGGTCCTTATTTTAGTAACCCGTGTCAGGGTTAAAGGTAAAAGCTAAGCCCTGGTAAAGTTCTATCGGCAATTCGCCACTCGGCGTTTTCTTTTTAAAAAGTTACATTGTCTAAACTCCGACTCACGAAATCACGATAAGGATATGAACGTAATTAATTAATCACTTAATCCGAGTTTATCTTCTCTCTTAATTAAAAAGTATTATCGCGATATCGCAGTTTCGCAGCTCGACACGCAAACTTCCCGGAAGCTTATTTTTGAAGCTTCGAGTCGCGATATGGCGAATATAATAATTACATAATTAATTAATCCCCTAATCACGATTGCGTTTTTATTAACCAAAATCGATCATCACAATCTCAGGTGCTAGAGGTTCAAAGTGTTAAAGAAAAATCCCCGATATAACGAGTACTGGAATATTAATTAACATTGGTAAAACCAGATTAATTAAGGTAAATCAATATATCCGACGATTTGATGATTGCATGATTTACGAGGTAGCCTTATTTCTTCCATACGCCAACTGACACTTCAAACCGCCAAAATTTATGGCATTAATTAGGAAATAGGGTGAATTGATGAATAAAGCTCGGGTTTTTATGGTCAAATTTATTTCTAAGCATGATTTGACAGATTTCTCCTAAAAGAGTACCAAGTTTTCGAATATATATAGAACTGTTATTCATTATAACAAATGCATTTCTATACTACGCAAAGCACAGTTTCTCAGTGAGATAACTTCTGTATGTATACGTATTTCTATCGCAGAAGAGATAAAGTAGGATCTCCAGTCATGGCCCCGCGAAAAGAATCCAAAGCCAATGTTGAGGTTCCGGGACAAGGCTCGAACAACATTGTTGATACTTCACCTCGAAGTGTCGACTCTGTCCCAAACTGGTCTTTCGTTTCTGATGTTCTGTAGGGTGAATTGGTGGATTATTTCGATGATTCCAGCGACAATGAAAAAGATGATATAACCACCAAGTATAATATCGTCATTCAATCTGGAATGCACAAAGTAGCAGCCAGGCCACGACTACTGCCATATTATGATATGGTCTGATGGGCATTAGACCATGTGGACATACCAACCAGAACCATCATGAATGAGTAGAAGGTCACCATCGAGACTTTCAGGCCTGAACATCTGCAAGCCATGTATAAGTTGCCCACAACATCCGACTTTACATATGGTGCCGAATTATTAGACGAGTTCAAACAGAAGGAATGTGTGCAGTATGATAAAACCATGTCTAGCTTAATAAAGGATTGGGTTTCACGCTCTGCGAAGTTCAGGGCAGACAACTGTGGCATATATTCAATTGCTTCTTTAGAACCGCAGTACAAGTATGTAGCTACGATGACATGCAGATTATACGGGAGAGAGGACAACTCACATTTCTTTCTTCCATGGGTGCCTCTAATATTTCGAGTCGCCGAAGGTTGTTCCTTCGACTGGGCGAAGATGATGTCTGATAGCTTGACCAGTTAGGTCACAGAGTATCGAGCATAGAAAGAAAGCGTAAAAATTGCTTCATTTTTTATGTCTGCATACATTATGGATGTTGTTTTCTTTCTAACATGTTTTCCATTAATGAGTTGGAGTTGGACTCCAGCAGAAGACGAGCCTATCCACGTCTATCATGTGAAATTATGGGAAAACAAAGCAATAGATTTCGTGTATGAAATCTTCAACTGGGTGATGGTGCCTCTGCATGTCACTATTTTCGGTCACCCGCCACCCAGGATCTCGGACAACATAGTGACGAATTTGAGCAGCATAGCCGACTGGTATGTAGAAGCCGAATTCTCATATCTCAGAATTTTCGGGGCTTCTATTCCCCCACATGCACTGCCATTATTCATTCCCGACAACCTGGCTTGTCGAGAGGTTGCTAGACAAACAGTAACTGGTGGTATAAGCAAGGAGCTTAAGGGATACTCAAAAAGGGTATGGCTACCTTTTCCTGTTCATTTAAATTCATATTCTTTATTAGATTTCAGGCACGCTAAAGATGAGGCAGAAACCCTGGAAGACCTAAATTTGGTTCTTATTGAATATAAGAAGCACGATCCACAAAGGGTTGTGAGTAATCATCTAGCCAGTTCCGGGCTCAAGAGATTTGAGCACGAAAATTCGCCCTCGGATGACATTTTCTCGGACGCACAATCTTATGCCGAGATTTTAGCTTGGATACAAACATTGGCACCTGAGGAGAGAGTCGATGTTCTGAAGTTCCAAGAACATCAACACAGTTGTCTTCTCGCAGTGTTGTGGGGTGAGAATCCGAGTACAGCGGAGGCGAAACAAAAAGATGCCGAAGGCTCTAAGGATGTGACTCTCAGTCAAGAAAAACACCTGGACGAAGGAGAGAAAACTAAGAGTTCGAAAGTAGAGATAAAGACTCCTAACCCATCGAAGAAGTAGAGTCCGTCTACTACTCTGGGACAATCAACGAAATAAAGTGGAGAGCCTATCACATCAGTTACTCCCTTGCAGACAACTCAGGGAAATATTGACGCAAGATGGATTTTCAATGAAGAGTTGATTCCTATAAGAGTGGAAGAGCTCCCTCCAAATGAGTTCGTCTTCGATAAGAAGAGAAAGGCAGTGGTAAAGAGGGAATTCTATCAGGAAGGAGAGTCAAAAGCCAAGAAATAAAAAGTTATAACCGATGGGAAAGACAATAGGAATGAACAATTCACGACTGAAATAGCAGGGACATTAGGAGCATACGCCACGGTGAACCAATTTTCAGTCGGGGTCTTAAAAAACCAGCTGAAACGAAAGAATCTCCTCATCAAAACTCTGGAAGCCAGATTAGCCACAATAGCAGAGGCTGCCAAAGAATAGGTAAGTGTAGGAATAGAGCAGGCCAGGTTGGCCTATAAAAATGAGATAAAGCTGCTCAAGACTAGGCTCGAACAAGCAGAACTGGTGGTTCGGGATGGTCAGATGAAAGTGAGCCAGCAAAAAGATTTGATTGAACGACTACAGGCTAGGGTGGAAATCGCTGAAAGAAAAGTGATAAATATTGGGATGTTCCAATCCCAGGCTATGGAGATTCGGAGCAGAGTCTCTGCGGCCCAACAAAGTTTTCTCGCCAAGGTGGAAGTGATTCGGGACAAATGTCTACTGGTTAATCAAGTGTTGGAGAATTTAACTACTAGAGAAAGGGAAGCTGGAGCAGCCAGGGTCACCTTTCAAGAGGCTGTGATAGCCACAAAAAACAGTGATTCGGGAAGTACTCCCAGGTTCACCATTTCAGAGCAGACCAGAGGAAACATCCTATTGAAAGAATTGGAGCACAACATCTCGGAAGGCAAGCTACAAGCCAAAAGGGTGATGAATTCCTTAGAAGAGGCCTTTAGTTCTATAGATGGTAATCTGCTTGGCCTGGATAATGCAGGAAATGTCGAGGCATTGATTCAAATGAATATGACAAAAATCTCGCTTGATCTAAAGGAAAAAGAGGAAAGACATTCAGCTGAGATCTCACAAGTGACTATGGAAGACATAGTCCAAATAGACAAATGTATGATCAAACTAAGCGCGCAATTATGCGCTATCGACATCATAGACAGACAGATGGAGGACAGTTTGTCGCAATTAACCCGAGATTCTTACTCTTTTGAAGCCAATTGTCAAGCAAAACCGTCACGGTTGATATCTCAGTTGGTCGAGAGATGTGTCACATGTACCGAGCACGTGCGAGGACAAGATTCTGGAACCAAGTAAAGACAAAAAAGGAGAAATTGAGTGATTTCTCTCCTCCCTATCATAAGTGAGATTTTTTGCAACGATTGAGATTCTATCTCATTGTAAAACTATATAAATATACCATAGAAAGAAGGAAATAGGGATGGACCTTTTTGTGTCGATTGTAATAGAGTTTTTACATTTTGAGAGTTAATACAAAGCAAATATGAAGATTCTCAATTCCGTCACGACTGTGTTATGAATTTGTTTTCTTGTATCTCATATTTCGTTTCATTTCATATTCGTATCTGATGAATGCTTCGCTGTATAATTTAGTACAACCTCTACTATAGCGAATGAATTTTGGTTTTCTAGATTTTTTACTGTTTTTCCTCTGTACCGGCTATCAACAGGTGTAAGACCAGTCAACACTTTCAGAATTCTATATATATTTTATGCTTCATCCGGTCACTTCTTTACATTTTTCTTCTTCTGTTTATACGTGAGATTCTCCCTTGATAGGAACATTACTCGGTAGACAGCTAAATGTTTTTCTCCCACCTCATACATTTTATTAAGATATAACTCAGTTACGGGAAAGAGCCTTTGATTTGCACCCCTGTTTTATTCCTGAAACCATAAACTCTCTTTTATACGACCAAATTGAGACAACACTTAATTTCTCCCTTTGAGGTTTCCTTATTTTACTGTTCCTCCATGACTGTCCCTGTACCAACACAACCCAACATCAAACCTGGATTATCAAACCAAACCCACATTGCCTTAAATATTTTCGATACCATTCTTAAAACAACCACCACCCAGGTTGAACTCGAACGTTCATGGGAAACGATTGAATAGGATATTAACATTTAGGAATAATTCGAAGCTAGACAGTGCCAACGTAGAAATCTTCCCTAGTTTCCCGTGCCGAAAGTTGACGTTTCTCTCTTCTCCACCCTTTAACCAATTTTGGATGCATAGACACTGTACTTCTAAGACTTAAGTAAAGACTCTGGAACAACATCTTTTTTGCACCATTGTCGGGGACCGAAGTTATGAAATATTTTTCCCTGGGAAAACGACATTTGTTTTTCGTTGAAAGTGTTACCCTTTGATAGTGAACAAAGAGTACACACCTTTTTAAGGCTTTTCAATCTTTCACTTGGCGACTCCACAAATTATAAACTGACATCCAGTCGAAGGAATACCAGACAAAACCCAGATGGTAAGTAGATTATGCTCATTACCGGTTCCGAGAAGATTCTAAAGGTGAGAGGCTCTCTTAAGCCAACCGCTGCAGTCTACAAACTTAAATCCCCACAACTGAAGACTAAGAGTCCTTCTAAACCCTCAACTTCACTCATTCCTCTCTTTGATACTAAAGATTTAACATCAAGTTGCTCCAAAGTTAGGAGTGATATTCATCCAACAGTCCCCTTAGTACACAAAGGAAGGGGCCCTCTCAATTGTTCGACGACAGTCGACGTACCATATTTCCTTCAGTTAAATTTCCCGACCTCACCTAATTCTGAAGAGTGTGTTACACAGTGAGTTTCCACATCCGTCGGTTCTCCCGATTTCGTCTCTTGCAAATCTAAGGAACTAAGTCCTCTCGTTCCTTATTTTTCATCGTCGGATTTTCCTCCTCACGAAGAAAATAAGGATTCACTTTTAATTTTCCGAAACCCCCTTTACAACTTTCCACAAATAACGATGGAAGCCGTCGGACGAGGAGGTGGAGGGTTTATAGGAGGAGGTGGAGGGTTTATCGGAGGAGGAGGGGGAGGAGCTCCTCTAGGAGGAGCTGGAGGCCAAGGACCTGCCCCCCCTCCCAGAGGGTTTGCAAAAGTTGCGGCCAGATATGCCCCCTTGGTATTGCCCGTTCCTCTACATGACCTTCCCAAAGATTACATAATTGTTTTTCCAAAATTCACTGGGGAAGGGGATCTGACCGCGACCGAAAACATTAATTTCTTTGATCAATTCGCGGATATCCTAGGTATCGAACATGAAGATGTATATTCGAGGCTTCTTGTTAAAACCTTCGAAGGCCAGGTCCGAACTTGGTTTCAAAGTCTACCTACATCATCTATCTTGTCTTACGACGCCTTAGAAGATGCTTTCCTCACACAATGGGGAGAAAGAAAGGACCATTTATATTATTTAACCAAATTTGGGTCTTTAAGAAAAACGAATTCTGAAACAGTCATGGAATTTATTCAAAGATTTAACAAACTGTATAACAAAATCCCAGCCGAGTTTAAACCATCCCAACCCACGGCCAAGGTAACTTTCACGGGGGCTTTCGAACCAGATTTCGCACTCCTTTTGCAAGAAAGAAGGGGAGCCACCCTAAACCAAATGTAGGATGATGCTGTAGAAATTGAGTCTAATATGATGGCTTCTGGTAAGCTTAAATCTAAAGTAGAAACGACAAACCAGGAGACTAAACACTTTAGAGAACAAGTAGGTCCGTTGGGGTCTAATAGATCCACAAATGATAGGGTAGACGATATGGCTAGAGTAATTAAAGAACTGTCTAATAAAATATCTAGAATGGAGCTCGAACAGGGAAAAGTTGATTCTTTCCCCAAAAAGGATTTCAAGAGGAACCCCAACCCCTCGAACCAGCAAAGACAAATAAAAAATGAAGATAAAAAAATACAAGCTCCCTTAAAGAAAGATAGGAGCGAACAATTTTCAAGACTTCGGAGATTCAAGTAAGGATGTCATGAACTTCGATGATGACTACAGACAACCATATCTGACTNCTAAACATGCAACAACAGTCGAATAAGGGTGAAGAAAGTGATCATACTGACCTTTGTGAATCTCAACAAGAAACTGAGATGATAATGGCTGAGATCCAACCCAAGTAAAACTTAAGATCTAAGAGTAAGCCCACCTCAACTACTCAACCCAAGAAAATCCTCCAAAGAGGTCAATATTATGAGCCTACTGATGCAGGAGCATCTCTCCATGCAGCCAACCACGTCAGCGCACATGCATTTGTATGCTAAGAGGAAGGCGCAGCCTCATTTTAAATTGTAATGAATGTAATTAAATATGCTAAGGCTGGTGAGCCATGGAAGTCATGCCTTTGTGCATGCGTTAGATAGGATCGGCTTTAATGCTAGATCGGCTGAGACCTAGATCCATACGCTGGACTAGACAACCATTGAATGTAATTTATTAGAGTAGGTAAACCAGGAGGAATGAGCCCTCAGGTAAAAGATATTCTTAGATATCATTTTGAGTAAGACGAGAGAGGAGGTGGTAGAAGGAGCCAGAGAGAGCTCAGGAAAACCATTGTAAAGATACAAGCATTGTTGCCATTGTTAATATATAACAAAGCAATTTTTCCTGCATTTTCTATGTGTTAATGGATGTCTGTATGGTGTTCTCTTATATGTTGTGAATGTAGGTTATGAGGGAGCATTTGCAGGGTTTGTTTGATTTCAGGTTGAGGTCTTTGAGGCTTCACACCAGGAAGGTGTGACAGAACGTTGAGGGTTCTGAGAGCCGTGCACAGAGGATGCACTTCTGAACTCTACGGAGTCAGACATAGATGTGCTGAGGCATAGGAATAGAATCAACAACTAAGAAAGAAGATCTGTGAGGTTGTTGAACACCTCAAGAGGTAAGGCTGTGTATGAGAACAAAATTGTAGACAGAATCACTGAGGATTCTGTAGGAGCTCTGCCAAGCCGACATTGTGCGTAAGCACGAGGTGCTGAAGGAAGAACTTCGTTGAGAGTTGGAAGATAGAAGTCAGAAGCTCTGAGGAGTTCTGAGAAGCTCCGCCAGGTGGGCATTGAGCGTGTGTGTGCAAGGAGTGCACAAAAGAAGGAATTATGCTGGGAGTTCAGAAGAGACAGAATCATTGAGGATTCTGGAAGCTCTGCCAGAGGGGCATTGAACAAGTGCAAAGGAGTGCACAAAAGGAACCCATAACTACTGAACGATCTGTGGAGAAGATACTCCACCGAGGAGGGTGTTGAGAAAGTGTACAAGCAGGCACATAAGTGAAGAGAACTCTTATTGAGTTCTGGGCTTAAGGGAAGAGTCCATTGAGGGATTCTCACGGGGTTACTAAATACCAAGAAGCACTCAAGAAGGGGCTTGAGTAGAAGGGTAGCCAGGAGGCATCCAATTCATTCTCCATCTGAGGGAGAAGAATGGAAGGATCCCCTTAGGGGCCTGAGTGATTGTATAAACTCAGAGAAACAACACCATGTGTGCGTAGAGGTTTTGCAAGGAAGGAGGACACCAAAATCCTTTGAAGGATATGAAAGGAGAAGAAAAGCTCAGGAGGAGAAAGCGTTTGTACACGCATGGTGAAGCTCACGGTTCGGAAGCCCATTGAGGGAATAAGATAAGGTTTGATACCTTGAAGGAATTGAATTCCTTCTAAGTGCAGAGAAGAAAACACGGAAGCTCGAGGGAGCACAACAGCCATCATATTGTGGGAAGAAGAGATCTGGACTATCGAGTAGTTCACGTCCAGGAAGGTGCACAGAAGAGCGCACAGGGAAGATGATCTGAGCCATCAGATCTGTAGAATAAATCCCGTCAGCCGTCAGATCTCGGGAAAATTGCGCAGGGTTTAAGCCCGAAGGAGCGGAGGAAGGACCCGAAGGAGTCATCGGGACTCGAATCATCGGAGAATCGGGATTTGCGAGGACATAGAACTATCGCATGTTGGAATCACGATCCGTGATCTCCCGATAGGATTAGAGACGTCCAACAGTAGGGACGCATGGCAAGAGATCCCGTCGAGTCGGGGATCGGGGAATTGGAAATCCCGTGCACACGACAATGGGAATCGCAATATCCCGATACGCGATGTCCCATCGAAGTTGAGGACGTAGTGGAGGACAGGTGTTGGAAGGTCAACCCTTGCAGGGAGCCAGCGACAAGTAGCATCGACATATTGTGAACTCGGAGGTTCACGAGTTGAAGCTGTAAGGATTTGAGCCTAAAGTTGCGAGGACACGAGAGGCGATACCTCGGCAAACCATCGATCAGTGTGTGGGACCCTAGAGTAAGTGGGATACATGTGGCAGAGATCGGAGATCTCATGAGCTTGGGGCTCGCAAGTGAAAACCCAAATTATTGGGGGGTTCGAATAGCGAGGGCGCGAGGTTGTGAGAGTGCGACAGAAGCATATCGGCATCTCGACACATCGGGACTCGAGAGTCAAAGAACCGAACGCTGGGAGTCACGAGCGGCGAAGTCGTGATAGAGTTAAAGCCCCGATAAAGCGAGAGAAGGTCAGCGTTGACTGGGCTATCGGGAATCGGGGATTTGCGAGGCATGTTGTCTATGACCTCGTAAGTGTCGATTTCCCGATTGGGAGAAATTTCCGATAGGAGCAACCGCAAAAAAAGGTAAGACCACGGTTGAGGATACATGGTCACATGGACCCAGACCTAGCTAGGAGGGGCTAAGGTAGTAGAAGCGCGCATCAAAAATCGAAGATCGGGGATTCACAAGGACAACATATTGTGACGGTGGAAAATCCGAACCCCGAATCCCTATATTTGGGTTGGGAAGAGTCACGGTCTGGTGCAGAGGCCGTAAGAAGGTGAAAAAGGACCTGTGGAGTGGGTTTTGCATCTTCGATTCACGAGGGAATCGAAAGAGCTAATTCAGCTCAAGAAATAAGGGATTGAGAACAATCCTGTGAGCAGGAGGTCAGTCTTAGAGACCCTGCGGGGTGTGGGAAGGAGACTCGCCTGCATCAAGTGGTATCAGAGTGGGATTTTGTTTGTGTATTGTAGACAGAGGAGCAAGAAGAAGACAAAGTTGCTGAGGGCTTTGTGATGATTATTTGCAGATAGACAACAATAGGATGAAGCTAAACACTCAGGGTTTCAGGAGTGACAGCAGCAGGTCTGCCAGGGAGGCAGATAGACATAGCAAGATGGCTACTAAAGGCCATAAGCATGTTGAAAAGAAGAGCCCAAAATTAATGAGTGCAACAGAAATGGATAAAGAGCTCGCTGACATAAATCGGGAGATGGAGGAGATCGAAATTAAGATGCAGTAGAATAAAAAGACGAGATGGGTATATGAGTGGCCCATGCAGACGCAAAAGGTGAAATGGCCAGTCAGGGAGCTGATGGTCAAAAGACAACAGAGGCTATTAAGAAAACGGTTGAGTTACGCTGAAAAACTCAAGGCCACAGAAGAACAAATAATTGATCATTGTTGGCCAGAGACTGGAAAGGGTCTCGATGATTGGGATGATGAAGAAGATAAATTGGGATCATCTGAGGATCTCATGGACTGCTAGGAGTGCAGTGGGAGGTTTCCAAATTGCCAGATGGGCAAAGGAATAGAAATGAGATCGACTGATGATCTCAAGCACTGCCAGGAGGGCAGAGAAGAAGAAGTTCCAGTTTGCTAGTAGGGCAACGAGTTGAGATCAGCCGAGGATCTCACAGACTGTCAGAGGGACAGCCAAGGAATTTTGCATTGCCAGTTGGGAAATGAAAGGAGATGAGATGAGGATCTCGAAGACTTCCAGGGGGGAAATGGAAGCATCGAAGACTGCCAGAGAGGCAGCAGAAGCATCTTGAACTGCCAGGTGGGAAGAAATGAACATTTGAGACTTTCTGAAGGTCTCATGAACTCAGAGAAGAGTTTAATTCAACAATAATTGCTGATGAAGATGGGGTCGGTTGATATCATGGTCTACCAGGGAAGCAACAGCGGAAGCATCCCATATTTCCAGATGGTTAGGGATGAATTGAGGAGTCAGATTCAGCCAGAGGAGCTGATAGAGCAGGTGAGGCTATCTGAGGGTCTCATAATTTCAAGGATGAATTTAAACCAGTAGGTGCAGCTGACAAAAGAGGAGGAACATCAGGATGGTATACTGATGATTGGGGGAATACAAGTATTCCTTACTGTTTTCCCAGGAGGAGGCAGAAATTTCTGTTGTAGATAGTGAAACAACAGAAGAACAGTCACAGTTGGAGATGATGGTTGAAGAAGAAGAGTTGGAGAAGAAATTGGTAGCTTCCCAAGCAGAAGAAGAAAATGAGCATTCGGTGGAATGTTTCTACACATTTAGCCATGAAGCTGAGAGCGATGTAGCATTGGAGCTGACAGCCGAAAGAGAGGATGAAGAGAGTGAGCATTTTGAGGAATGGCTTGATATTTCCAGCCAGGAAGCTGAAAACACTGCAACAGGGGAGGTTGCAGAAGCAGAGAAAGAAGGAGCAGACAACTTATGCTTTGTTGATCTGTGGGATCAGATAGAAGACCTAGAGGAAAGGCTGAGAGTGCAGGGGAGGCACATCCAATAGGTAAGGTTGGAAACCAATGAGGAGGAAGGCGTGGGAGATCATGATGATCTGCCGAATAACCAAAAAATTTTGCAGCTGAGGAGACTGCATGAGAAAAACCGGCCACTGGAGCAGCTGGATAAGGTGATCATGGAGATCATGCAGCTGATGTCGAAGTCAGCAGAAACTTCCAGCAAGGATTTGTTGAGCAGAAGGAAAGAAGCAGCAGCAACAGCGCAGCGAAAGCAACAGCAGCAGGAAGATGGAGCGGATGGACAGCTCCAAAGATTTGTTTGGGATCCAGGTGGATTTCCAACCCCTTACAGGAGAAGCACATGAGCAGAAGCTCATGAATTTTGCAGCTGTGGAGTATGATGCAGGAGCATCTCTCCATGCAGCCAGCCAGCCAGCCATGTCAGCGCGCATGCATTCGTATGCTAAGAGGAAGGCGCAGCCTCATTTTAAATTGTAATGAATGTAATTAAATATGCTTAGGCTGGTGAGCCATGGAAGTCATGCCTTTGTGTAGGCGTTAGATAGGATCGACTTTAATGCTAGATCGGCTGAGACCTAGATCCATACGCTGGACTAGACAACCATTGAATGTAATTTATTAGAGTAGGTAAACCTGGAGGAATGAGACCTCAGGTAAAAGAGTTTCTTAGATCTCATTTTGAGTAAGACGAGAGAGGAGGTGGTAGAAGGAGCCAGAGAGAGCTCAGGAACACCATTGTAAAGATACAGGCATTGTTGCCATTATTAATATATAACAGAGCAATTTGTCTTGCATTTTCTGTGTGTTAATGAATGTCTGTATGGTGTTCTCTTATATGCTGTGAATGTAGGTTATGAGGGAGCATTTGCAGGGTTTGCTTGATTTCAGGTTGAGGTCTTTGAGGCTTCACACCAGGACGGTGTGATAGAACGCTGAGGGTTCTGAGAGCCGTGCAAAAAGGATGCACTTCTAAACTCTGCGGAGTCAGACAGAGACGTGCTGAGGCACAGGACTGGAATCAACAACTAAGAAAGAAGACCTGTGAGGTTTCTGAACACCTCAGGAGGCAAGGCTATGTATGAGAACACAATTGTAGACTGAATCACTGAGGATTTTGTAGGAGCTCTGCCAAGCGGTAATTGAGCATAAGAACGAGGTGCTGAAGGAAGATCTCCGTTGAGAGTTGGAAGATAGAAGTCAGAATCTCTTAGGAGTTCTGAGAATCTCTGCCAGGTGGGCATTGAGCGTGTGTGTGCAAGGAGTGCACAAAAGAAGGAATTCTTCAGAGATTTCAGAAGAGACAGAATCACTGAGGATTCTGGAAGCTCTACCAGAGGGGCATTGAGCAAGTGCAAAGGAGTGCATAGAAGGAACCTAGAACTACTGAACGATCTATGGAGAAGATACTCCGCCGAGGAGGGCGTTGAGAAAGTGTGCAAGCAAGCACAAAAGTGAAGATAACTCTTATTGAGTTATGGGCTTAAGGGAAGAGTCCATTGAGGGATTCTCACGGGGTTACTGAATATCCAGAATTACTCAAGAAGGGACTTGAGTAGAAGGGTAGCCAGGAGGCATCCAATTCATTCTCCATCTGAGGGAGAAGAATGGAAGAAACCCGTTATGGGCCTGAGTGATTGTATAAACTCAGAGAAACAACACCGTGTGTGCATAGAGGTTCTATAAGGAAGGCAAACACCAAAATCCTTTGAAGGATATGAAAGGAGAAGAAAATCTCAGGAGGAGCAAGTGTTTGTACACGCATGGTGAAGCTCACGGTTTGGAAGCCCGTTGAGGGAAGAAGATAAGGTTTGAGACCTTGAAGGAATTGAATTCCTTCTAAGTGTAGAGAAGAAAACGCGGAAACTCAAGGGAGAACAACAACCGTCATATTGTGGGAAGAAGAGATCTGGACTATCGAGTAGTTCACGTCCAGGAAGGTGCATAGAAAAGTGCACAGGGCAGATGATCTGAGCCATCAAATCTGTAAAAGAAATCCCGTCAGTCGTCAGATCTCGGGAAAATTGCACAGGGTTTAAGCCCGAAGGAGCGGAGGAAGGACCCGAAGGAGTCATCGGGACTCGACTCATCGGAGAATCGGGATTTGTGAGGACATAGAACTCTCGCATGCTGAAATCGCGATCTGCGATCTCCCGATAGGATCAGATTCGTCCAACAGTAGGGACGTGTGGCAAGAGATCATGCCGAGTCGAGGATAGGGGAATTGGAAATCCTGTGCACACGACAATGGGAATCGCAATATCCCGATATGCGATGTCCCGATGGAGTTGAGGACATAGTGGAGGACAGGTGTCGGAAGGTCAACCCTCACAGGGAGCCAGCGACAAGTAGCATCGACATATCGTGAACTCGTAGGTTCGCGAGTTGAAGCCATAAGTATTTGAGCCTAAAGTTGCGAGGACGCGAGAGGCGATACCTCGGAAAACCACCGATCAGTGTGTGGGACCCCAGAGTAAGTGGGATATAGGTGGCAGAGATCGGAGATCTCATGAGCTCGAGGCTCGCAAGTGAAAACCCAAATTATTGGGGGGTTCGAATAGCGAGGGAGCGAGGTTGTGAGAGTGCGACAGGAGGATATCGACATCTCGTCACATCGGGACTCGGGAGTCGGAGAACCGAACGCTGGGAGTCACGAGCGGTGAAGTCGTGATAGAGTTAAAGCCCCGATAAAGCGAGAGAAGGTTAGCGTTGACTGGGCTATCGGGAATCGGGGATTTGCGAGGCATGTTGTCTATGACCTCGTAAGTGTCAATTTCCCGATTGGGAGAAATTTTCGATAGGAGCAGCCGCGAAAAAAGGTAATACCATGGTTGAGGATACATGGTCACATGGACCCGGACCTAGCTAGGAGGGGATAAGGTAGTAGAAGCACACATCGGAAATCGGAGATTGGGGATTTACGAGGACAGCGGATTGTGACGGTGGAAAGTCCAAACCCCGAATCCCGATATTTGGGTCGAGAAGAGTCACGGTCTGGTGCATAGGCCGTAAGAAGGTGAAAAAGGACCTATGGAGTGGGTTTTGCAGCTTCAATTCCCGAGGGAATCGAAAGAGATAATTCGGCTCAAGAAAGAAGGGATTGAGAACGATCTTGTGAGCAGGAGGTCAATCTTAGAGACCCTGCGGGGTGTGGGAAGGAGACTCACCTGCATCACGTACTCCAGAAGAGACCTTATTACCAAACAACAAAGCGAAAGTGTTAATCACACAAGGGTTCAAAGTGGAAAAAGTTGAGCCCCAAGAACAAGGAACATAAACGGCTAATAAAATTACGCCTTCAACTAGGACCATGAGTAATAAAGCGGTCCAGATGAATAAATCGGAAAGGAAGGTTTCAGAAGTCTCAACCAAAGAAACAGATAAGGTGAGTGGAACTTTCAGTTTTGAAAATGAGATAAATAAAATTAAGATACCAATCCCTCTAGTATAATTAGCAAAAAACCCCGTTTATCAGAAGCAGATTACCAAAGTGATGGGTGTCTCAAAGAAAGAAATTCAGTCTGATGTTTTAAACATGGAAGATGACAAACCTAACATCACTTTTGGTCCACATTTTGAAGGGGCCAAAGATACTATTGCTCCCTTTTATATCACTTTAAATGTATATGACCAATTTCTACATAATTGCATGTTAGACTCCGGAGCCTCCCATAACATTATGCCTAAGATTATCATGGAAAAATTGGGTCTTCAGATCACCAGGCCTTATGGAGACCTTTACTCTTTTGACTCGAGAAGGGTTAAGTGTATGGGAATGATAAAGGACTTAGTAGTTACCCTGGCACAGGTCCAGGTTAAGAGTATCATGATGGATGTGGTTATTGTAGATATTCCCCCTAAGTATGGCTTACTGTTGTCTAGGTCATGGGGAGCCAAGCTGGGGGGTTCCCTTCAATTGGATATGACGTTCGCCACAATTCCTGTGTTTGGTGGTCAATTTACTTGGTTTTACAGAGAAATGAGATTAGCATATACAGTAAGCGACCCTCAAAACCCAAACAATTTCCCTATTTACATTGCGGACCAAGATCTGGGAAACTGTATCTTGTCTTTTGATGATGGTTTAGATGGTTTTCTGAAGGAAAATGATATAGAGCAGGAAGAGTCAAGTTACATGACAGAGGATCTGTGTAGCACCGGTGTCTGGAAAATGTATTTTGACAGTGCCTCATCTCGTGAATGGGTCAGTGCAGGAGTGCTTTTAGTGGCTCCCGAAGGTAAGTTCGTTGTTCCTTTTTCCTACCAACTACAGTGGGATATAAATTATACTAACAATGTATGTGAGTACAAAGCGTTGGTTTTAGGATTAGAAGCTGCTAAAAAGATAAAAATAAATAACTTAGAGGTATATGGAGATCCAGAGTTAATAGTCAAACAGATAAATCGACAGTACCAAGGCAAGCATCCCAGATTAAGATCATATAGGAATTGTGCTTGGGATCTCATGGAAAACTTTTTCTCCTTTGTAAATGTCCACTTCATCCCACACACAGAGAATTTACATCCTGACGCATTGGCTAAAGCAGCTTCAACCTTCTCTCCTCCCATGACTTTCAAATTGAAGTATCACATTGAAATCAAACACAGACCATCTATACCAGACAATATCCAACACTGGCAGGTCTTTGAGGATGACGAACAAATTAAGAAATTTCTTGAAGTAGTGGGTGAATTCTCCGAAACTCATGGAGACCAAGAAAATTAAAATGACTCGATATGGATCATGCAAGAAGGGGAAGATCCTAAATCTTTCCGAGAAAAAATTGTGGATCATCGTATGCTAGTCCTTAAAAACAACCAAATTCCGAAAGGATTGATTCCTTTAGAAAGACTTTTTGATCAGAACGACATACCTGTAAAATCCACTTTGCAACCCCAACCAGAAGAAGTGGAGGACTGTGATATAGGAACTAAATAAGAATCTAGGATAGTAAAAATATCCAAGTTCCTCCCTCCCAAAATAAAAAGTAAGTATAAAGACCTACTCGGACAGTATAAGGATGTTTTTGCCTGGTCTTATGACGAGTTAAGAACATATGCCACTTCCGTAATTGATCACAAGATACCTTTAAATCTTGGGGTCAAACCATTTAGGAAATATCTTAGACAGATCAACCCCATTTTGTTACTTTTGATCAAAAAAGAAGTTAAGAAAATTTTAGACACAAAAATAATCATACCTCTGAGATATTCAGACTGGGTAGCAAACCTGGTCCCGGTCAGGAAAAAGAATGGGGAAATCAAACTGTGTGTGGATTTCTAAAAATTAAATAAGTCGTCTCTCAAGGACAACTATCCACTTCCAAAAATGGACCATGTGTTAGAAAAGGTAGTTGGAGCTAACCGAATGTCTATGATCGACGAGTTCTCTGGTTATAGTCAAATCACCATGAATGAACAAGGCAGGGAAAAAATTGCTTTCACCACACCATGGGGTATGTTCATGTATGAAAAAATGCTTTTTGGTTTGATGAATGTAGGGGCCACATTCTAGCGCACTATGGACATCGCTTTCATAAGAGAAAGGGATAAGTTCGTAGTCATTTACCTCGACGATTTGACGGTTTTCTCTAAAACCAATGAAGAACACTTGATACATCTTAAACAAACTTTCGAAAAATGCTGCAGGTTTGGTCTATCTTTAAACCCAAAGAAATCACATTTTTCCATGTGGGAAGGTAAGATTTTGGGTCATATCGTATCTAGGGATGGAATCAGGATTGATCCTAAGAGGATTGAAAAAATAGATACTATAAATACTACCAGAAATGTAAAAGAGATTCAATCTTTCTTAGGAAGAATAATTTTTTTATGAAGGTTTATCCCGAATTTCACTGAGATTGTAAAATTGATCACAGGTATGTTGAAGAAGGACAGCGAAGTAAAATGGACAACCGAGGCCAAAGCATCGTTCTCACATATTAAGAAAGTCATAAGTGAGGCACATGTGTTAGCGAGCCCCGACTATCTAAAATATTTTATTATCTTCTCATTTGCCTCTGAACACACTATCGTTGCGGTACTCCTACAAAAGAACGAAGAAGGTTTCGAACAACCAATCTCCTTTTTCAGCAAGAGCCTTAGAGACGCAGAACTGAAATATGATATAATAGAAAAACAAGCGTAGGCCTTGGTAAAAGCATTAAAGGCATTCAGAACGTATGTACTACACTCAAAGATAATTGCGTACGTGCCTACCAGTTCTGTGAAATATATTTTAGTACAACTAGACAACGATGGAAAAAGAGGGTGATGGCTCACCAAAATCCAAGAATTTGATCTGGAAGTCAAACCAACCAAATTGATAAAAGGGCAAGACCTGGCCAAACTCTTAGCTGAGTCAAATTTCAAAGCCCTAGATATCAATTGCCTGCAGGAAGGAAACGAAGACACAAACCTAAACGAGCTGGATGAAGAAACTAGTCCAAACAAGATCGAAGAGAAGTTCATATCATCAGGCTAGTACAGAGACATAGTGTCATATCTACTAACTCTAAAATGCCCAAATGAGCTATCACCATCAAAAGCCATGACTTTAAAACTTCATGCTGTTAAATATTGTATCGCCGAAAGTCAACTATATTGGAAAGATCCACTCGGTTTCCTGTTAATCTGTTTAGTTGAATCGAAAACTCAGCGGGTTATAGACGAATTTCATGAGGGAATCTGTGGGGGGCATCAAGCTTGGAGAGATACAACTTACAAGATTTTGAGGGTTGGGTACTACTGGCCAAAAATTTTCTCGGATGTTAATGCCAAAGTCCGAGCCTGCAACCCTTGCCAACTATTTGCAGGTAAACATAAGCTCCCGACACTGCCTTTAGTTCCAATCAAAGCTAAAGCCCCATTTCATAAATGGGGTCTAGACTTTATAGGCGAGATTAATCCCCATTTCAGTGCTCAACAAAAGTGGATTTTAACTGCAACAAATTATTTTACTAAATGGGTGGAAGCCATTCCAACTAAAAGGGCCACAGACTCGGTGGTAATCGATTTCTTAGAAGACAACATTTTGTCAAGATTTGGTTGCCCCAGAAAGATAGTTACTGACAATGCCCAAGGTTTTAAATCTATGGCTATGATCAATTTCTGTCAAAAGTATAATATCGTTCTTGGTCATTCCACAGCGTATTACCCCCAGGGAAATGGATTGGCCGAGTCATCTAACAAGAGCCTAGTAAATATAATCAAGAAAGTACTGGATGAAAACAAAATATCTTGGCATGTGCACTTGAAATATGCATTGTGGGCGAATCGCATAAACACAAAGAGGTCAATCGACATTTCACCTTTTCAGATGGTATATGGGACAGATGTCATGCTACCTATAAACCTAGTGCTTCCAATGATGAATTTATGGAAAGATCAAAATGAAGAACCCAATCCTGTCACCAGGAGGATAAATCAGTTGATTGAGGTTCAACAACATAAAGTCGAAGTAGACGAAAAGATGCAGAAATACCAAGATGATATGAAGACTTTATTCGACCACAAAGCAAAGGATAAAGATTCCCTCCCAGGTGATTTAGTATTAAGGTGGGATACAAGAAAGGAGGAAGCAACAAAACATGGTAAATTTGATCACCTCTAGTATGGGCCCTTCAGAGTCTCGGTTCTGGAGGGAAAAAATTCTTTCCTACTGGAAAATATAGACGGTAAAATCCTCAATGCCCCTGTCAACGGGCATTATCTGAAGCATTACATGATGTAACAGTCGCCTAAAAAAATAAAAAAAATTGTATATATATATGTATATTTTTCATTTAAGCATTGCTTTTGATTTTCTTTTTCTTTCATGAACTTTCGACACTTTTCAGATAGCCCCGATTATCTTCGTACATGTCTCTTACAGGATTCCAGCTACACACAAAACAAGCAGGAGAAGTAAATTGAAAGTTGGTGTTAGAAATAAATCGACTCAAACAGGTGATACCCAAGAAATTTGATAATTGTGCAAGAAATTGAAATGAAAAGGTATAGATGAGATTCCCTAAAGGATATGTTCTAAAGGACTATTAAAGAAAACCAAGGTAACCTCATTCAAATGGCAATATCGGCTGAACTCATAAATAACAGAGTTGTTTCTGTGATTACTCGTCTATGAAAAATTAAAACAAATTAAATGATTCACCAAGATTAAAAGCAGTGATTCAAAGTAAGTATCCCCGAAAAAGATCTACAAGAGTCAATTTTGGATTTTTTGACCTCTGCATTTTTAGTCCGTAAGTCTCTGCCTGTCACCCTTTTCTATCTACAACTTTACCTTTTAAAAAGTCAATATCTTTCCGTTTCGATTAAGAAGGGAGAAGGGTTTTCCTTTCAACCTTGTGATCTTCAAAACAGATTGTGGAAAGAAAGCAGGTCTTCACAACTCCTCGATCCTCTGCTAAACGAAGGGACGCTTAAAGTGATCCTAATTTTCCTAGGTTTTTCAACAATATCGGAGGATTGAAGCTTGCTCAAATAGAATGCCCTAAGAAATTTATTTTCCCTTTTTTCCTGAGAACGAAGGTGTTGTGAAGGTCAAGGGAAGGTTGGTACTGAGTAATCAAAGTAAGTTGACAGACCTATAATGCAAAATATTACACAGATATCAGCCCTGATACAAACTGATTGCCCTCATCTTCGTGCTCTAAAAAGGAAATTATAAGACAGGTGGTGAAAGGAAATTTAGAAATGATTGCCCCCACCTAGTCGAAGAGACGATGAAAGGAAATTCAGAAATGATTGCCCTCGTCTCAGCATTTAAATGCATAAATACATTCCGAAGTGGTGAAAGGGAATTTAGTAAAAGGGGTCAGATAACTTCACTGGGGTACTGAACAGGCCCACTGGCAGTGAAGCAATATCTGAGATATCCGTAAGGCCGTTGTACATGAATATCACTCTACTATGGTAACCAATTCCTTTCAAAAACCTGGTCTACATCCCAAGTTCAGATGGGACTCCTTAATTAAAAACATATAATCTTCTTGTTTTGATGCAAGCTGATAGCCAAAAGATCTGTTGGGTCTCCTAGACCGGTTGTGATTGTCTTAAAGAAGACCTAAATTTGGTAATGGGAAAGAGGAAATCATGAAAGGGACTACGACTGAATTTAAAAAGAGGATCTGAGTTTGAAAGGCTTTTCAAGGTAAAACATGAAGTCTCTTTCCCCCTTTGATACCTTGTCCTCACGAACCTTTTTCGCCTGGTTGAAGCTATTGACTCCATTTACCCAATATTGGCATGTGGTCTATTGTTCTTCCCGTCTTACAAGAAAACAGGATCCCTAGTTGGAGCCTATGTTGGAGCCGTCTTTGTTTTTTCTATCCCGTCTAAAATTTCATGTCTCAATGCTCAAAATCGAAAGGTTTTTTTCGTATTTTCCATCTATGTTTTCAAAATCTCGGAAATCCTATCACACAAGCAACAATAATTATTGTACTCGCGAGGCGAGTTCTAATTTTTTGTCAAATTTTTCTCCCTTTTGTTCTAACTCGGGATTTCGCATGTTGGACACTATAGATCACGCAATTCACAAGTTCCAAGCAATGAAACAGTGAAATCACTTTAAATTTCTACCCCAGATCAGTAACGAGAGTATAGTTTTCCTAAATCATGATTAAACGTCATTGGGTTTTTGCGCCTCAACATTCATTAAATCCAAAAGTTTTTTGGCATAACCCCGATAGACGAAACCACGAGGACCTTATTTTAGTAACCCATGTCAGGGTTAAAGGTAAAAGCTAAGCCCTGGTAAAGTTCTATCGGCAATTCACAACTCGGCGTTTTCTTTTTAAAAAGTTACATTGTCTAAACTCCGACTCGCGAAATCACGATAAGGATATGAGCGTAATTAATTAATCACTTAATCTGAGTTTATCTTCTCTCTTAATTAAAAAGTATTATCGTGATCTCGCAGTTTCGCAGCTCGACACTCAAACTTCCCGGAAGCTTATTTTCGAAGCTCTGAGTCGCGATATGGTGAATATAATAATTACGTAATTAATTAAGCCCCTAATCACGATTGTCTTTTTATTAACCAAAATCGATCACCGCGATCTCGGGTGCTAGAGGTTCGAAGTGTTAAATCAAAATCCTCGATATAATGAGTATCGAAATATTAATTAACATTGGTAAAACCAGATTAATTAAGCTAAATCAATATATCCCGTGTTTTGATGCTTTCACGATTTACGAGGTAGCCTTATTTCTTCGATACACCAACTCACACTTCAAACCGCTAAAATTTATGGCATTAATTAGGAAATAGGGCGAATTGATGAATAAAGCTTGGGTTTTTATGGTCGAATTTATTTCTAAGCATGATTTGACAAATTTCTCCTAAAAGAGTACCGAGTTTTCGAATATATATAGAACTGTTATTCATTATAAAAAATGCATTTCTATACTACGTAGAACACGATTTCTGAGCGAGCTAACTTCTGTATGTATATGTATTTCTATCGTAGAAGATCTAAAGCAGGATCTCCAGTCATGGCCCCGCGAAAAGCATCCAAAGCCAGTGTTGAGGTTTCGAGACAAGGCTCACACAACGTTGTTGATACTTCACCTCGAAGTGTCGACTCTATTCCGAACTGGTCTTTCATTTTCGATGTTCTGCAGGTCGAATTGGTGGATTATTCCAATGATTCCAGTGACAATGAAAAAGATGATATAACCACCAAGTATAAGATCGTCATTCAATCCGGAATGCACAAAGTAGAAGCCAGGCCATGACTACTGCCATATTATGATATGGTCCAATGGGCATTAGACCATGTGGACATACGAACTAGAACCATCATGAATGAGCAAAAGGTCACCATCGGGACATTCAGGCCCAAACATCTGCAAGCCATGTATAAGTTTCCCACAACGTCCGAATTTACATATGGTGCCAAATTCTTAGACAAGTTCAAACAGAAGGAATGTGTTCAGTATGATAAAACCATTTCTAGCTTAATAAAAGATTGGGTTTTGCGCTTTACGAAGTTCAGGGCAGACAACCATGGTATATATTCAATAGATTCTTTAGAACCACAGTACAAGTATGTAGCTATGATGACATGCAGATTATATGGGAGAGAGGACACCTCACATTTCTTTCTATCGTGGGTGCCTCCAATATTTCGAGTCACCGAAGGTTGTTCCTTCGACTGGGCGAAGATGATGTTCGATAGCTTGACCAGTCGGGTCACAGAGTATCAGGCGCAGAAAGAAAGAGAAAAAATTGTTTTAGTTTTTATCTCTGCATACATTATGGACACTGTTTTCTTTCGAACACCTTTTCCATTAATGAGCTAGAGTTGGAATCCAGAAGAAGACGAGCCTATCCACGTCTATCATGCGAAATTATGGGAAAACAAAGTGGTAGATTTCGTGTATGAAATATTCAACTAGGTGAGATTGCCTCTGCATGTCACTATTTTCGGTCACTCGCCACCCAGGATCTCGAACAACATAGTGACGAATTTGAGTAGCACAACCGACTGGTATGTAGAAGCCGAATTCTCATATCTCAAAATTTTCGGGGCTTTTGTTCCCCCGCATGCACTTCCATTATTCATTCCTGACAAGATGGCTTGTCGAGAGGTTGCTAGAAAAATAGTAACCGGTGGTATAAGCAAGGAGCTTAAGGAATACTCAAAAAAGGTATGGCCACCTTTTCCTCTTCATTTAAATTCATATTCTTTATTAGATTTCGGGCACGCTGAAGCTAAGGCAGCAACCCTGGAAGACCTAAATTTGGTATTTATTGAATACAAGAAGCACGATCCACAAAGGGTCGTGAGTAATCATCTAGCCAGTTGTGGGCTCAAGAGATTTGAGCACAAAAATTCACCTTCGGATGACATTTTCCGGGGCGCACGATCTTATGCCGAGATTTTAGCTCAGATAAAAACATTGGCGCCTGAGGAGAGAGCCAATGTTTTGAAGTTCCAAGAACATCGACGTAGTTGTCTTCCCACAGTGTTGCGGGTTGAGAATCCGAGTATAGTGGAGGCAAAACAAAAAGATGTCGAAGGCTCCAAGGATGTGACTCCCAGTCAAGAAAAACACCAGGACAAAGGAGAGAAAACTAAGAGTCCGAAAGCAGAGATAAAGACTCCCAACCCGCCAAAGAAGTAGAGTTCGGCTACTACTCCGAGACAATCAACAAAACAAATCAGAGAGCCTATCACATCAGTTACTCCCTTTTAGAAAACTCAGGGAAATATTGACGCAGGATGGATTTTCAATGAAGAGTTGATGCCTATAAGGGTGGAAGAGCTCCCTCCGAATGAGTTTTTCTTCGATAAGAAGAGAAAGGAAGTGGTAAGGAGGGAATTCTATCAGGAAGGAGAGTGAACAGCCAAGAAATACAAAATTATAACTGATGGGAAAGACAAGAGGAATGAACAATTCACGACTGAAATAGCAGGGACATTAGGAGCATATGCCACGGTGAACCAATTTTCAGTCGGGGTCTTAAAAAATAGCTGAAATGAAAGAAACGCCTCATCAAGACTCTCGAATCCAGACTAGCCACAACAACAGAGGTTGCCAAAGACCAGGCAAGTGTAGGAATAGAGCAAGCCAGGTTGGCCGATAAAAATGAGATAGAGTTGCTCAAGACTAGGCTCGAACAAGCACAACTGGTGGTTCGGGATGGTTAGATGCAAGCGAGCCAGCAAAAAGATTTGATCTAACAGCTGCAGGCTAGGGTGGAAATTGTCGAAAGCAAAGTGATAAATATCGAGATGTTCCAATCCCAGGCGATAGAGATTCGAAGCAGATTCTCTGCGGCCCAACGAAATTTTCTCGCCAACGTGGAAGTGATTCAGGACAACTATCTGTTGGTTAATCAAGTGTTGGAGAATTTAACTGCTAGAGAAAGAGAAGCTGGGGTAGCACGGGTCACCTTTCAAGAGGCTGTGATAGCCACAAAAAACAGGGATTCGGGAAGTACTCCTAGGTTCACCATTTCAGAGCAGACCAGAGGAAACATCCTATTGAAAGAATGGGAGCACAACATCTCAGAAGGAAAGCTACAAGCCAAAAGGGTGACAAATTCCTTAGAAGAGGCCTTTAGTTCTATATATGGTAATCTGCTACGCCTCGATAACGGAGGAAATGCCGAGGCATTGATTCAAATGAACATGGAAAAAATCTCGCTTGATCTAAAGGAAAAAGAGGAAAGAGATTCAACCGAGATCTCACAAGTGACTATGGCAGACATAGTCCAAATAGACAAATGTATGATCAAACCAATCGCGCAATTATGTGCTATCGACATCATAGACAGACACATGGAGGACAGGTTGTCACAATTAACCCAAGATTGTTACTCTTTTGAAGCCAATTGTCAAGCAGAACTGTCACGACTGATATCTCGATTGGTTGAGAGATGTGTCACGTGTACCGAGCACGCGCAAGGACAAGCTTTTGGCATCAAGTAAAGACAGAAAAGGAGAAATTGAGCGATTTCTCTCCTCCCTATCATAACTGAAAATTTTTGCAATGATTGAGATTCCATCTCATTGTAAAACTGTATAAATATACCATAGAAAGAAGGAAACAGGGCTGGACCTTTTTGTGTCGATTGTAACTGAGCTTTTACATTTTGAGAGTTAATACAAAGAAAATCTGAAGATTCTCAATTTTGTCACGACTGTGTTATGAGTTTGTTTTCTTGTATCTCATATTTCATTTCATTTCANATGAGTTTGTTTTCTTGTATCTCATATTTCATTTCATTTCATATTTGTATCTGATGAATGCTTCGCTATAATTTAGTATAACCTCTACTATAGTGAATGAATTTTGGTTTTCTAGATTGTTTACTGTTTTTCCTCTGTACCGGATATCAACAGCTGTAAGACCAGTCAACACTTTCAGAATTATATATATATTTTATGCTTCATCGGGTCACTTCTTTACATTTTTCTTCTTCTGTTTATACGTGAGATTCTCCCTTGATAGGATCCTTACTCGGTAGACAGCTAAATGTTTTTCTCCCACCTCATACATTTTATTAAGATATAACTAGGTTACGGGAAAGAGCCTTTGATTTTCACCCCTGTTTTATTCCTGAAACCGTAAACTCTCTTTTATACTACCAAATTGAGACAACACTTAATTTCTCCCTTTGAGGTTTCCTTATTTCACTGTTCCTCCATTATTGTCCCTTTACCAACACAACCCAACATCGAACTCGAATTATCAAACCAAACCCACATTGCCTTAAATCTTTTCGATACCATTCTTAAAACAACCACCACCCGGGTTGAACTCAAACATTCATGGGAAACGATTGAACATGATATTAACATCGAGGAACAGTTAGAAGCTAGACAACGCCAACGTAGAAATCTTCCCTAGTTTCCCTTGCGAAAGGTTGACGTTTCTCTCTTCTCCACCCTTTACCCACTTTCGGATGCCTAGACACTGTACTTCTAAGCCTTAAGTACAGACTCTGGATCAACAGTCTTTATACCTCTCAGGAAGCCGAATCTATCGTGAAGATCTTCTCAACTGATTATCTTCCTCCCCACTTTGTGAATATCTCTCTTCACTTCTAGGTGAACCGTGACTACTTGAATTGTCCATATCACTTAGTCCTTCTTACTGCTACTGTTTTTGCTGTGGGAATTTTTAAAGATGTCTTCACTATAAAACACAGTTGGACTGTGGAAATTTGAGGTTTTCAAAGACACAAAAAGTTTCAGTAGTATGTCGTCACACCCTTCCAGAGGAGGGACCTGCAGACCTCTATGAATTTCCACACCTCACCCTCTGGATCTGATACCAAGATAGAATATTAGAAAACAACACACGGTGAGGCTATGCTTACTTCTCTATTGATTAATGAAGACTAGTTACATTCTTATATACGAAACTAACCTACTTAGTCTATGACATGCAAACCATAGATAACTGGAATCTCTATTCAGTGAAGTAGAGTTCAACTACGCTAATGACTCTTGTAAACTTACGCTTAGAACTCGTGCTTACTCCATTATTTCCAAGTTATTTCGCCTAAGTTACTTTATTCTCGGTCATATTGTTTTAAGTAGAGATTTTATTTGACCTCTTCTTGAAGCAATGGTTACCAGAACTCATTCGTCCCTCTACTACCTTATCTGAAAAGTTGAATATACCTCCTTTGGTAATCGAGTCATTGACATCATTGGCTCTAGGGTTTAGATCATTATTTCCTTTTTCCATTAAAAAAAGTACTATATGTTTATATATAAATTCTTTTGACATTTTATTCCTCTTCACATTATATAATATATATCTATTGTTTCTTTACAAAGTTAGAATACCTATTACTTATGAAGTTTCTTGTGCTATTATTACTTATGAAGTTTCTTCTCCTTATGCTATTATCTTATATTATTTTGTAAATAAAATATATCTATTATTTCTTTACAAAGTTATAATACCTATTACTTATGAAGTTTCTTGTGCTATTATTACTTATGAAGTTTCTTCTCTTTGTGCTATTATCTTATATCATTTTGTAAAAGTTTTTTGGTAAAAAAAAACCTAGGTTTATTCGAGTTTATAATTAGAGAATATTTTTTTATTGTAATGTATTTATGTATTTGAACAAATTAATCAAACATAAAACTCATGCAAACCTATACTTTAATTTATAATTAGAGAATATTTTCTTATTGTAATGTATTTATGTACTTGAACAAATTAATCAAACATAAAACTCATGCAAACCTATACTTTTAGACAATCTTTTAGATTGTCTCCAAAAATAATTGTTGAATAAAAATTATATTATGGTATCTCTATTCAAGAAGTCTCATAGGGTTTCTCTTCAAGCATAAAGGCATAAAATAAACTTGAGTGTTTTTTTCTTGTTTTTTTACAAAGATAATAAACTGCTATACTCATAATAACTTACATATTCTTCTATTCTTCCATGTAATTTTCATGAAAATAATTGTAAATAATGTTCTTTGCAAAAATAAAGGCATTTCTCTCGATTTAAGTATATTCTACAAAAAATGGTTTAATGATGGTAAAACACTGTAATCATTTGAATATAATGTAGAAACTATGAATTTTTCAAATAAATTCTACTATATCAAACAATGCAAATTGTACATTCATTTTTTACTGCAATGTAATAACTTATAGCCATAATAGAGATAAACAATTTTAAAGAAAACATGCTTAAATCACTAGAAACCAATTGAGTACATAACCAATTCCTTCCAACCATAGACATGAATAACCAAGATTACATGTTCATGTCACCCTCACCCTAAATCATTACTCCATAGGGACTCGAAATTGTATAACCTTTTCCATAAAAATCAATTTCTCATAGCAACATCCTATCTCCTTTATACTTGTATAAAAAATAGATTTCCTAGGTCTTTTTCCAAGTTAGTCTCATCCCTAACCCTAGGGAATTTTCTTGGTCTAACTTTGTGCTAGCTTGTTCCTTCACGTCCCACATCTTTGGGAGTAGGGTTCCACTTGTCCTCATGAACCATATTTACTCTAATGCTTTTATCTATTTTCACTCACGCATGGAATAATGATTTACTCTTTGTAACTTCATTCTCTAATCAATTTGTTTCTAGTTAATTAAAATAAATTAAAAATAATATTTACAAAAATATGCATCATCATCAATGTTTATGATGATATAATTTTCACACAAGTCTTTTTCCAAAAACTTTCACAACATAAACCATAAAAAATAAAAAAATTAAAATGTTTATAAATGAAAGGACATTATATCACTAGTGATGACACATCATTTTTATGCACATATTAAAGGACAATGGTCATGGTACATCCTCATTTTTATGCACATACTAAAGGATATGGCATATTGAGCTTGGATATCTATAACACAATTATGAATTTTACTGATGTTATAAAAATTGGGTGAGGATAAATATTGTTAGGTATGAGTACTAACTTGAATTTTACGTTATAAAAATTGGGTGAGGATAAATATTGTTAGGTATGAGTACTAACTTGATTATACTTGTGATGAAGATAAAGCTTTGACACTAATTATACATCATGAGAGGTACCATTTAGCAAGTGTCCATGGCATCTAGGTGGTACCATTCAACTATTGCCTTGAAATAACGCTAGAATAGTACATCGTATTCAAGGAATGATTTTGCTGAAGTTATTAAGGTTTGCACCAGATACACTCACCATACACTTCGCTATTAATAATTGATAATTGCAAAAATTAACTTTGAGTTATTATTATTGATGTATTAAATAAACAATAGAAAAACAATTGTATATCAGTGATTCTATTCCACCTTGTCAAGGTACTACACATGTGTCTCTAATTCGATTGGCATTAAAAATATCAGAAAGTTGTTACATAAAAGGCAGTTTTTAAGTGCATGACATTTTCAATTTTCATCCTCCAAACTAGTCATCCTTCACCTGGTATTGAATGAAAAGCACCTACCCCCTATCATCAAATCTATGGACTCATTTCACCATTCACTCTTGTTATTGTGAGTTGACCACCATAGGAAATGTTTGACAAGGGTTTCGCTCCCAACCAGTGTTTTTTTTCCTCCATACAAATGGAGATTGGTCGTGGGGATAGGGTAGTGCACTGACTTTGCATAAGACCCATAGTGATTATCCCCACATTCTTTTAACAAACTAGGTTCACAACTCACCAAGTTGGGTTCATCTCATGATTTGGCACATTTCCATTGCGAATTTGTATAGATTTAAAAGAGATAAACTCCACGCCAATTTTTATGCCCGAGTGTATAAATATGGAGTTACTCAATGCAATTGAATAATCATCATAAACCATGCAATAATCTAACGATTAAGTGTTGTTAACAAAATAAAAAGCAAATTTGTGCATGCGTGCTGTGATTGCAATTTGGCAGAATGGTGCATTCCTAAAAGGCAGTATCACATATACAAGCGACTGTTGTTCATTGCAACTTGGCAGAAATGGTGCATGCAAGAAAAACACTATTACATATGGAAGCCATTCACAAAATGAAAGATGTGCGGGTTCAATGTTTCAACAATTGTCAGACCATATGCCTCAAGAAGAAGATGAGCTCAAGCACGCGAACGCTTCCAATAGATGTGTTCCCAACGCCCACAGATATCTGCAATGCCATTTCTTTTCGAGTTATGGTAGGTATTTCACACTGAGTATGGGCGTGCTTCTTCTACTATCAGAAAATGTTGAAGACATTGCAGCTAATTGAATTGAGGTTAAGCCCACCAACTTGCAAAGATGCATATGGGTTCATTTGTAAGAGAGAACCCCCGATTTAGCTCGTTGGTAGTATATATACTTAGTATATATCAGTATATATACTTAGTATATACC
>SNQJ01S0042633.1:1740-50794 GCA_010110895.2 Picea sitchensis
TCTGATTTGGTGATGAATTCCTTATCATAATATGATCATCTAGATGTGTAACAGATAATTCAAAATTTATGTGACAAGCATCTAGTCTTTCCTGTGAACAAAGTGCATTTTGAGGATGAAGGTTTGAAGTTTCTTCTTCTCGTTGCGTAACTTCTTCTCTAATCAATTTCATAGGAGTACTAGAACATTCAAGAAGATTTCCGTTCCTTAAGTGTTCTTTAATGACTAATTTTAAATGTTGATTAGAGCATGAGTTACAAGAATGAGGGTATTCACCTTGAGCCAGAAATGAATCTTCTTCCATACTAGTCTCAGACTGAAAATACAATGATTCAAAGGAAAAACCAATTTGGTTGTCAATAAGAGCCTGATCAATAGATTCTACCTCCCTGGCTTATTCGACATTGTCGAAAGGATCCTTCTCTTTTGGCGAAGAGAATTGTTCTTGTAGTTGAGTGATAGGATTTGCTATTGGTTCTTCATTCGTGATTGAACATGACTGAATGAGAGGGATGGAAGGATCATAGAAAAGATTTAATGCCAATGACATGTCATCGAGATTAAATTTACAGAGGATATGATAGACTCTTGTCAAAAAGTTTTCTGAAGATGGATCACCGTTGATTAGCGAAGTATGAAATTCTTCACATAATTGATAAAAATTATAAATTTCAAAAGCATCTGGAAACTCATCTACAAATTGAAACCAATAAAAAATGTGACATGTTGGAGAGGATTCAAACCAATGTTTGATTTGACCTCTAAAAGTAAAAGCGAAAAGTCTGCATAAAACTCCTAAATCTGAGATGTCGTGTTTGATGCACTTGCACCAAAACTTGCTAAGGTGGTCTTTAGCAGATAAATTGCCTTCACCATCAAAGGTGAGTTTGGACAAGCAAGAGACTGTCTCGTTGGGAACATCGGGTAATGAGATGTTGAAACCATGTTCCAACACAGTGATTTGGGGAGCCATGGGGGAAATTGAATACATTTCAAAATAAAATCTCCTACAAGGCCAGCTTGTCAATCGGCCCTCCTTATAGCACCATTTGTTGAAGGGAAAAATTGATCGTCCGTCCACTGGAAGAGTGGAACCGGTCTGGGGTTGTCTAAATAACCCAAGCCGTTTGGAATGAACCACCCTGACGAGTTTAATGGCTCCGTTGGCCGCTCTAAATTCTTCCAAGAAAACCAAAGAGAGAGTTGATCTGAGCTAAGTAATCTAACACTAAATAAAACTAAAGAAACAAACTAACTAAAAGTACAAGGAACTAACTTACTAATCCAATTAAGACAACTACTAATTAAACTAATATAACTATCCTAACTATTATATACAATCTACTAATTACTATTGTAATAACTCAAATCAACTATCTAATTATTAGCTACAATACTTCTTATTCACAAATGTACATTATAAACAATCTACAGATTTAATCAAAACCTGCAAAACTCATGCGTTCTCTGCCCTAAGACAGCCAAGAATTTGTTTTTTGATTTTTACATTTTATGAAAAAGAAATAAAAACTACTGAAATTAAAGAATCTAATATATTTACTGAAATTAAACAATCTAATATAAATCTAATTAAACTACTTAATAAACAATAAACAACAAACTAATTGACCTGGAAACGCTCCAAGTCTGCCCTATGTAAGATGACTTCTTAAGCTGGTCGGAGGAAGAAATTCACATAGTTTAGTCCTTAAGATTTTCGTAAACGATCAGCTATGCTGCTCCTTGATGTATTTTATAGGACAAACAAGACATAAAAAAAAATCATAACAATATTATGATTATAACTTCCTGCAATAAGGGAAACCTATTATGCAGAAAACTTGTATATGACAATTCAGTTTATGAAGAAGATAAAACTATCACTCACAAAATGAATTAACAATTGTTATATCTTTTATCTATTTGGAGGAGACAAGATATGGATAAGAGTGATCAAAATTATATCATTTGCATTTGATTTAGATAGCTAAATTAGTCATAAACCATAAACAAAGTGATATACAAAACTTGAAACAAAATGTTGATATATTGAGAAGCTAAAGCTGTGACAAAACATCAATTATGCTCCAGTCTGTATCAGAACTCTATATCCTTGTTCTCCCACGAATGAGGATGATGATTATTACAAAAATCATAAGTATATATAGGTCTATTCACAAGGTAAAACTTCCTTGTGGATAATACAAAATTGTTTTACATAATCTGGGAGATATCCCAAAATCAACTAAACTAAGCAAATAAAATGCAAGTAAAATATTTGGAACATCCCCTAACTGCTCAACCACTCAATTGCAAATTTGAATTTACCTGCAATAGAACACAAATGTCAAATTAGAAAGATATTTGACTAACAAAATCCTAAAAAATTGATCCTACATACTTAGCTACAGAATCATCTGATTCTGTAGCTAGTCAAAAATAGCATACATGACTAGATAGCAATCAAATAAAATCTTTTTAAAACAATCCAATTAAATTTCCTTTAACAAATATCCAAAACGAATCATTAATAGTTCAAGAAAATTCATCATTCAAATTGAAAAAGAATACAATCGGGACATGGTAGGAATGCTCTGTTTTTCAGTTGCCACAAAATCAGGTCAATCATAACAGGACCGTTTCATAACAAATGATATTAAGCAGTGAATCATGATGTAATCAACAAAAACATAATCGATACGATCATGATCGAACACAATCACAATTGACTTGTTATGGCTGTAAAACTGTGCATATGATTATAGTCAAAACGAAACGTGCATAACAGCATCCACCAAACTTGCCATAGACTTAATTTGTTGAGCATTAAACAGTTGACAGACATGACCAACAATAATAATCATACCCATCAACAACAATTGTAATCATAACTGGATAACAATCAAATCGAATCATGATTAAGTCAAATATAGAAACAAATCGTAATCCTGGGCATAATCAAATCGTAAATTGAATTAAAATGTGTTTCTATTCAAAGCCAGTCCATATATAGAATGCATGCAATGTAACTGAGCGAATCAATGATGGAAACAGAGCTATTCAAAATGAATTCAAATTCGTTATATAAACAAACGATTATTTACAAAATGAAATGATATCAAATTTTCCATACCTGTGTGACGATTGATCAAGGGTTTCAATAAAAAGTTGAAGCACAAGGTTGGACAAGCAGAAGGGATTTGAAGCATAGGTCTGGAGAAGTGATAAGCATTTTGGCAAATGCTCACAGACTCAAAACGCATGTTCCAGCCACTGAAAAATTGACTTGGAAAATGAGAGCTAGATCTCTATATCCACTCAATTTCTGAGAAAACCGTCAGCGATGAGTGTAAAGGGGCTAAAAACGGTTCTGGGTTTTCAACGGCTTGATTTAATTCGAATCGGTTTTCCCAGAATCGGTCACGCAAAAACGTGACTCTAGGAGCAAATTCGGGGCAGTTTTCTCTGGAAAAATGAAACCACAATCGAATTTGAAAATCATGAGGGTTCAATTCTCCCTTCAGGAGCTAGGAGATAACACACCGAGAGTTGGGCTAAGGGACAAGGGTTTGAACAGAGTAGGTTTATATATTTTCCCAAAAATCAACAAAAATAACCTTGGTAAGGAGGTAGGCATTGATGCAAAGTGTGCGAGGGGGTTGGAGGTTATCTCTGGCCAGGCATGATAGTGATGGTGAAAGGTACGACTGTCGACTTACATAGTTGTTCAAACCATCATAGCATAGCTCAATAATCATATCGTTTGGCCAACCAATGAAAGAAAATGTAAGTGTTATGCCATACAATCAACGTTACACCAGTACAACTGCCAATTAATCCTCTGTTCATAACACAGCTCAAAACCATATCATTCGTTCAACCAAAGAATTAAATGGTGGATGATATATCAATGTGCCATTATAATATTTCAAACCATTGTCATTCAATGTAAAATCAAACCCAAAAACTAACCACGCGCCATTGCATAAATGTGTTAATCAAAAGTTTTCAAACATTGTGACAATCGATTTCATAAAGCCGCCATTGCATAAATGTTAATCAAAGTTTTCTAAACATTGTGACAATTGATTTCATAAAATTGACAAGGCAAGGATATGTAAAAATTCTTAACATAAGGATCATATTATATATAAAAACAAACTAAATGATGTGAACCCCATGTGATTCAAATGAGTCAAGTATAACCAACACCGCCACGCCTCATGTTTAATAAAACTGGTGCTAAAACAATCAAAGTAAGAATAGGCAAATAGGCATAGTTTGAAAATCCTCTCAGCTACCTCTAGTAATAAACCAAAGGTGTAAGTGCCATTCAAAATATCACTAAAAGATCATGACAGTTCAAAATGATGGAGGACGTTTGCATTCGTGAAAACTAAATGGAAACCAAATTGAATTGTCGTAAAGAAATGAAAACAAGTATTTGTAGAAATGTGACGCCAATTTGAAAATTCAAAAGACGAGTGTATCTCCATGACAATAGAAAAATTGAATTGGCTTCCAACAATGGCGAATAATCGTTGAAGCAAATTTATCTCAAAAGTGATAAGTTCAGATAGGAAAAGAAAGAAAATTTCAACTCAAAACAACCAAAAATTGTACAAACATTCATCATTCACCATCTTTTCCACCGATGTCTTAAAAATATGCACACAATGCCTTTAAGATTCCAAGACGCCATGGTATTAGAGATAAATCTCCACATCGCTATATAGCCATCACGCCAACAGTGCATCCATAATTCTCATAGGGTTGCCATTTAACCACTCGACATCTCAGATTCTGTCAAGAAGTTCATGATCAATAAAGGACATTAAAGAGGTTTCTTTTCTTTACAAATTTTCATATACCGACATTGCTTTGCTGCCAGCGGGCCTGTTCATTACCCCGACGAAGTTGTCTTTGTGTCATGCTTGCATTTACCCGCTACTAGCGGACTTGTTCAGCATCCCGGTGGGTTTATAGCACTTCCCACAACTCTTATTAATAATTTTATTTTGTTTTTCTTTTGTAGATAATGAGCTGGGTGATGCTGAAAATCATGATATTTAATATATTTTTTTTTTTTAAGACCTCATCAAAAAAATTTATACTGTCCTTGATTCAGCTCTAGAAATGTTTTATAAAAACAACTTCCCATGATAGTATATTTTTGAGTCATTCCTTTACCTTAAAAGGGACAACAGAAAAGATAATGTAGATGATCACAACAAACTTCACTTAGATTTTGAAATTAGTAAACTTCTTTCAACAACAAAATTTCCAACTTAAATATCTATTTAGCAATATATTCCATAAGCTTCTTGTACAGCCGTGGTTATTTCAAGAATTATTTTTATCTTCTTGACCAACAACTCGATGCGGTGTATCACAAGAAAAAATGGTGCTTATTGTGGAGAAAATACCAACAATCTTCAATGAAGAAAATCGAAAGCAAAGAAATCCAAACATCAAAATAAAAAAACATGCACATATGGTGCATTTGAAAACCTCATGCAACAACTCCCTTGGGAACCGAAGAAAGTAGGAAAATCCCGAATGATGGGAAAACAATCCTACTCATGGTACCTTGGGGATTGTCGCATGAGGTTTTTAGATTCATTTATCTCTTTATTTTCTATTTAAGATTTTCATGACGGTACTGTGTTTTTGAAAATAAACGCTCAACTAGAAGTAAAGAGAAAGAGACCAAGGGGACTTCCCTAACAACAACAGTATTATGGTTCTCGTGATGCTTCCAATTTTGCATTCATGACCCAGATTTATTAAAAACAAAACTAGTGAGAAATCAAACCGAAAGAAAAAACCTATTCATAAACCCATCCTAACTACTAAACAAATCAGATACTAAGGTGAAGCTTCGTTTCCAATGTAGCCATCGGCAAATGGTAAGTAATCCCAAGAATGGAACAAGATCAAGGATTATTAAAGAATAGTAATATATCAAACAAAATGACAACATAACGCCACCTCTACCTTCATAATCATCATCTAAAAATAAAGTAAGCATCATCTTACCACTTCCCTTGGATATTCTTGTTGTATGAATCCTCCACCATTGCACAATATTGTCGGATAAGGGTCATAATGGTATGGGTGAGTGTAAGTATTTTTGAAAAACTTGTAAGGATTATGAAGAAATGGAATAACCATCAACAAAGGATGAAACTTCATCCCTCCTCGACAGCCTCTGGGTACTCATTAATCTTCTCACATGGAGGATCTAAATGAAACATGTCACACCTACTTCCAAAATACTTAGGTAAAAGAAAGCAAGATCAACTTTGTCTTTATTTTGAAAATTTTCATATATGAATATTCAAGCCACCTAAGATCTCTTGGTCACAAAAATGGTGATGCAAACCATGACTTTGATGAAACTTAATATATCAATGGGAGAACTCTAATAGGAGGATTCGTGCAATCGATTCGATCATTGGTTTGAATGTTTTCCTTCGATGAGATTGATCATTTCAAAATGTGCTGACAACATTAAGATTCGAAGCTAATTAAAAGAACTTAATTACGTAACTTAGAATGTTTGACTTCCATAATATGTAATGCATCATCTCTTTCAACAATAAACTGTGTAAAAACATCTCAAGCAATATCCTTTTCCCATGAGTGATGAAAGTGAACAAGAGACAAATCCAAGTTTATCAATGTTATGTTCTAATTAATTTCACCAAAATTTAAGATATCAGGGATATGATTGTGGTGGAAAAGAATAGAATGGTGTAGGTAATATGTCAAGTCCACCGTATCCGTGAATAGATCGATATAATAAAATGAATCAGAAGTAAGTAGATGAAAATAATCTCTTGAACCATGATACTCAACAGCTGATATTCTCAAGAAATTTCTCTTCACTTTCTTTAAAACTCTTACTCTTTTTTGGTGACGAATTCCTTAACATAGTATGATCATCTGGATTTGTCTTTGATGTGATAGATAATTCAAAATTCTATGTGACAAGCATCTAGTCTTTCCGTGAATAAAGTGCATTTGAGGATGAAGGTTTTAAAGTTTCTTCTCTAGTTGCTTAACTTCTCTCTAATCAATTTCATAGAAATACTAGAACATTCAAGAAGATTTTCGTTGATTAAGTGTTCTTTAATGACTAATTTTAAATGTTGATTAGAGCATGAGTTACATGAATGAGGGTATTCACCTTGAGCCGAAAACGAATCATCCTCCATACTAGTCTTAGACTAAAAAATACAATGATTCAAAGGAAACCAATTTGGTTGTCAATAAAAACCTGATCAATAGATTCTAACCCCCTGGCTTGAGCTCCTCTAAGGATCCTTCTCTTGGCTAAGAGAATTGTTCTCAGAGTTGAGTGATAGATTTGTTATGGTTCTCATTCTGCGGATTGAACACAATCGAATGGAGGGATGGAAGGATCATAGAAAATATTTAATGCCAATGACATGTCATCAAGATTACCCTACGAGGATATGATAGACTCTTTGCCAAAAAGTTTTCCAAGATGGATCACGTTGATTAGTAGAGCATGAAATTATTCACATAATCGATCAAAATTATAAATTTCAAAAGCATCTAGAAAACTCATCTACAAATTGAAACCAATAAAAAATGTGACATACTGAAAGGATTCAAAACCAATGTTTGATCCGACCTATAAAAGTAAAAGAAAGCCCACATAAAACCTACAACTGAGATGTCATGTTTGATGCACTTGCAACCAAAACTTGTTAAGGTGGTTCTAGTGATAAATTGCCTTCTCACCATCAAAGGTGAGTTTGGACAGTAAGAGACCTGCCTGCTGGCAACATCTAAAAATATGGTTGAGCATGTTCCAACACAAGGATTTGGGGAGCCATGGGGAAATTGAATACATTTCTGCACAAAATCTCCCACAAGGCCATTCTGGGCCTTCTAGTGCCATTTGTTGACGGGCGAAATTGACCGGCCCACAATCGAGAGTGGAAACCGGTCCGGGGTTGTGTAAATAACCAAATCCGTTTGGTATGAACCAATTTCGACGAAGTTTAATCTGGCTCAAGTAATAATCTAAGGTCTTCCAAGAATACCAAAGAGAGAGTTGATCCGAGTAAGTAATTCTAACACTAAATAAAACTAAAGAAACAAACTAACTAAAAGTACAAGGAACTAACATACTAATCCAATTAAGACAACTACTAACTAAACTAATATAACTATCCCAATATTATGCAATCTACTAATTACTATTTTAATAACTCAAATCAACTATTTAATTATCGCCTACAATACCTCTTATTCACAAATGTACACTAAAAAACAATCTACAGATTTAATTAAAAACCCCGGTGAAAACTTCATGTCAGCCCCTAAGACAGCCAATGATCTCTTTTGATTTTTATATTTATGAAAAGAAATAAAACTACTAATTCTAATATACGGATTGAATAATGACCCATAAATCTAATTAACCACTTAATAAAACAATAAACAATTAACTAACTGACCTGGAAACGCTATATCGATGAATGATTGATTTTAGATGATGTGACAAACAAGACAAAAAAGAAAAATCATAACAATCTTATGATTATAAATTCCCGAAATAAGGGAAACTCATATGCGTATCCTATATATGATTGGCCCAGCTTAGTGTTAGAAACTATCATTCAAAAACAACTAACAATTGTTATATGCATCTATTTGAAGAGACAAGATATGGATAATAATGATCAAAATTATCATTTGCATTTGACTTAGATAGCTAAAGTAGTCATAAACCATAAACAAAGTGATATACAAAACTTGAAACAAAATTTGATATATCGAGAAGCTAAAGCTATGAAAACACATCCCCAAGCCCAATTATCAAAACTCTATATCCTTGTTCTCCCACTTAATGAGGATGATGATTATTACAAAATCATAGGTATATATAGGTTTCTTCACAAGGTTAAACTTCCTTGTGGATAATATCGAATTGTTTTACATAATTTGGGAAGATATTCCAAAAATCAACTAAACTAAGCAAATAAAATGCAAGTAAAATCTTTGAACATCCCCTAATCCTCAACCACTCAATTGCAAATTGAATTTACCTGCATTAGAACACAAACATCAAATTAGAAAGATATTTGACTAACAAAATCCTAAAATTGATCCTAGAGACTTAACTACAGAATCATCCGACTCGAAGAATAAAATAACATATAGGACTTAGATAGCAATCAAATAAAAATCTTTCAAAACAATCCAATTAAATTTCTTTTAACAAATATCCAAAACGAATCATTAATAGTTCAAGAAAATTCATCATTCAAATTGAAAAAGAATACACTCGGGACAGTAAGAATGCTCCTTTCTTTCGCTTCGCCAAAAATCGCACCGTGGATCAAGCCATAACAAATGAAATTAAGTAGTGAATCATGATGTAATCAACACAAACATAATCGATATGATCATGATCGAACACAATCACAACTGACTTGTTATGGTTGTAAAACTATGCATACGATTATATTCAAAACGAAACGTGCATAACAACATCCAATCAAACTGCCATATAGACTTCGCTTGTCGAGCATTAAACGCTAATGTATGACCAACAATAATAATCATACCCATCAACAACAATTGTAATCATAACTGGATAACAATCAAATCGAATCATGATTGTTATCCAGTTATGATTAAGTCAAATATAGAAACAAATCGTAAATCGAATTAAAATTTGTTTCTATTCAAAGCCATTCCATATATAGAATGCATGCAATGTAACCGAATCATTCAATGCCGCAACAGAGCTATTCAAACGTAATTCAAATTCAAGTATAACAAATCCATTATTTACAAAATGAATGATATCAAATTTTCCATACCTCTCATGGACGATTGATCATGGTTTTAACAAAAAGTTGAAGCACATTGGACAAAGTGAAGGATTTCAGCACGTGTCCTGAGAAGTGATAAGAATTCGCAATGCTCAAAGACCCAAACGATGTTCCATCTAATTCAAAATTGACTTGGAAAACAAGAGCTAGATCTCCTCTCGTGATCCATTCAATTTCTGGAGAAAACGTACCGCCTTGAGGGTGAAGGGCTAAACCGGGTTTTGTCAACAAATTGGATTCCACTGACCGCTTGCCTGCACAGCTCACGCGAAAACTTGACTTTGGGCAAATTGGCAAGCCTCGCAAAATGAAACCAATAATCGACTCCAAAAATCAAGGAGGGTTCAATTCACCCTTCAGGAGCTAGGAGATAACACACCGAGAGCTGGGCTAGGGGACAAGGGTTTGAACAGAGTGGGTTTAGATATTTTCCCAAAAATCAACAAAGATAACCTCGTAAGTGAGGTGGGTACTGATGCAAAGTGTGCGTAGGTTGAGGTTATCTCCGCCGCATGATAGTTATGGTGAAAGGTACGACCGCCGGCTTACATAGTTGTTCAAACCATCATAGCATATCTCAATAATCATATCGTTTGGCCAACCAATGAAAGAAAAGGTAAGTGTTATGCCATATAATCAATGTTACACCATACAACTCGCCAATTAATCCCTCCGCTCATAACACGTACCAAAACCATATCATTTGCTCAACCAAAGAATTAAATGGTGGATGATATACCAATGTGCTTCAAACCATTGTCATTCAATGTAAAAATCAAACTCAAATGTTAACCACACGCCATTGCATAAATGTGTTAATCAAAGTTTTCAAACATTGTGACAATCGCTTTCATAAAATCGACAAGGGAAGGGCTATAAAATTTAACATAAGTGATCATATTATATATAAAAACAAAAACTAAATGGGATGACCCTCATGTGATTCAATGAGTCAAGTATAAACCAACACTACTCAATGCCTCATAAGTTTAATAAAAACTGTTACCAATCAGTTCAAAATCCTTCTAGCCACTTAGTAATAAACCAAAGATAAGTTCCATTCAAAATATCAATGCAAAGATCATGACAACTCAAATAACGATGGAGGAAAGTTTTCACGTTTGCATTCGTGAAAACTAAATGAAACCAATTTGCAAATGTCAGCAAGAAATGAAAACATCGCTTTATTTGCAAATGCACATCAATTTGAAATTCAAAGACGAGGGTGGGCGTTTCATAGACAATAGAAAATTGAATCGCCAACAATGATGCATAATCGGTAGAAGCGCTATCTCCGCCAATAGTGATAAATTCGACAGGGACAAAGAAAGAAATTTTAACCCAAAACAACAATCCAGAATCGCAGACAAACATCATCATTCACAATCTTTTCCAGCAGTGTTTCAAAAAATGAAAACCACAATGCTCTTAAGATCGCTAGGTTACCAGATTAGAGATAAAATTCCAATACCGTTGGTATAGCCATCAAGCTCAAAGAAGGCCCATACTTCTATTATTGGTTGCCATTTAACCCACTGACATCTGTATCCCGCCAAGAAGTTCCAGATCTGAATAGCGGACATTAAATATTTTTCTTTTCTTTACATATTTCATATATCCGAATATCGCTTCAATAAGCATGGCCCTGTCACACTTCGTAGTTGCCTTGGCCGCTTTACTACCCATCACAACGTATTCCTTTCAAGATTCCGACCTGGGTTTACAATCACTCCTTCACGCCTTAGTTGAAGAATTTCCATTTCTTGTTTTCAGATACCGAAGTAAGGATGCTAAAAATCATGATATTTAACATATTTTTATTTTTAGACCCTCATCCATTTTTTTTAGCAACTGCCCCTTATTCGGCTCCGTAGAGATGTTTATAACAGGGAGACATCTTTTTGAGTCATTCTTTTAAAAGGGACATCGTAAAGATAATAGATGATCATGACAAATCCTTGTTCGAGATTGAAATCGGTGAATTTCTTTCAAAACAACAAAATTTTTCCAACTTAAATATCAATTTAGCAATATATCAATCGGGATGTTTGTACAAAATTTAAGTTATTTCAAATAAATTTTTTTTAGCCTTTATCCAACAACTCGGGCCATGGTGGTAGGTGTATTTCCAAAAGCAAAACCGGTAAGCATAAGGGAGAAACCAAACCACACCCCAAATAAGAAAATTGTTAAAGAACCAAAACATCAAAAATAAAAACAAACATGCACATATGGTGCATTTGAAAACCTCATGCAACAATCCCTTTGGGAAATCGAAAGAAAGTAGGAAAATCCCGAATGATGGGAAAGTATTCCACCATGGTACCTTTGGGTCGTATCGACCTGTGATTCATTTATCTCTTTATTTTCCATTTAAGATTTTCATGATGATATTGCTTTTTTTGAAACTAGACATTCAACCAGGAAGTAAAGAGAAAGAGATCAAGGGGACTTCCCCGAATAAATGTTCTTTATTATGGTTTCGATGCCCACCTGCATTCATGACTCAGATTTTACTAAAACCAAAATCCAGTGGACAAATCAAACCTGAAAGAAAACCTATTTCTAAACCTACCCCAACTATTAAACAAATCAAGATACTACATGAAGTCTTGCTTCCAATGTAGCCATTGAAGTAACTCTAATCCCCGGGCAACGAAAACAAGATCAAGCATTATTAAAAGGAACAGTAATATATCAACAAATGACGTAAACACCTCTACCTTCATAATCATCATCTAGAAATAAAGTAAGCATCATCTTACCATCTCCTTTGATATTCTTGTTGTATCAATCCTCCAGCCATTGCGCAACATTGTCGTGATAAGGGTCATACTGGCATGGGAGTAAGTAGTTTTGAAAAACTTGTAAGTGATTTCAGTGAAGAAATGGAATAACCATCGCCCAAGGTCGAAATTCCCACTGACAGCTTCCTCTGGTACTATAAATTTCTTCGCATGTAGGATCTAAAAGAAACACGTCTTGCCTACTTCCAAGATACTTGGTAAAAGAAAGCAGCTCAACTTTGTCTTTATTATGAAATTTTTTCATATATGAATATTCAAGCCACTCTAAAATCCTGTCACAAAAATGGAGTGGGATGCAAACCATGACTTTGATGAAACAAATATATAAATGGGGAGAATCCTCATGAGGATTCGCGGACATCATCGTATCATTGGTTTGAATGTTCCCTTCGATGAGATTGATCATTTCAAAATGTAAAGCATAAAACATTAAGATTCGAGCTAATTAAAGAACTAATATGCAACTTAGAATGTTTGACTCCATAATATGTAATGCACTGTCATTTTCAACAAAAAACCTGTAAAATCATCTCGCAGCATGTCTTTTCCCCATGTGAGTGATGAAAGTGAACAAGAGACAACCAAGTTTATCAATGTTATGTCAATTAATTTTTACCAAAAATTTAAAGTATAATCGAGAGGATACGATTGTGGTGGAAAAAGAGTAGTATGTTGTAGATAAGATGTCAAGTCCATCGTAATCCGTGAATAGATCAGATATAAAATAATAAAGGAATCATAAAAGCGTGATGAAAGTTTGAACTATGATACTCACCGTTGATATTCTCAAGAGATTATTTTCACTTTCTTTAAAACTCTTATTTTGTTTTGGTGATGAATTCCTTATCATAATATGATCATCTAGATGTGTAAATTTATAATTAAAATTTATGTGACAAGCATCTAGTCTTTCCTGCGAACAAAGTGCATTTTGAGGATGAAGGTCATGCTCTTTTCTCTGCTATGTGCATCCTTCAATCAATCATAGGAGTACTAGAACATTCAAGAAGATTTTCGTTCTTAAGTGTTCTTCAATGACCAATTTTAAATGTTGATTAGAGCATGAGTTACAAGAATGGGAGGGTATTCACCTTGTTTTCTAAAATGAATTTCTCCATGACTTCAGTTCAATCGAATACAATGATTCAAAGGAAAACCAATTTGCTGTCAAGAGCCCCATCACAGATTCTACCTCCTCGCTTATTCATTATCATTAAAAGGGATCCTTCTTTGGCTAAGAGAATTGTTCTCGAAGTTGAGTGATAGGATTTGCTATTGGTTCTTCATTCGTGATTGAAAATGAATGAATGGAAGGGATGGAGCATCATAGAAAAGATTTAATGCCAATGACATGTCATCGGAGATTAAATTTACGTGAGGATATGATAGACCTTGTCAAAAAAGTTTTCTCAAGATGATCACCGCTGATTAGCGATGCATGAAATTCTTCACATAATTGATAAAAATTATAAATTTCAAAAGACCGGAAACTCATTCACAAATTGAAACCAATAAAAATGTGACATGTTGAGGATTCAACCACTGTCGATTTGACCCCCAAGTAAAGCGAAAAGTCTGCATAAAAATATTAAATCTGAGATGTCAGGTTTGATGCACTTGCACCAAAAACTGGTTAAGGTGGTCTTTAGCATATAAATTGCCTTCACCATCATGAGTTTGGACAGCAAGAGACTGCCCCTGCTAGAACATCTAAAGTAACAGATAGTTTGAAAGCATGTTCCAACACAAGGATTTGGGGAGCCATGGGGAAATTGAATACATTTCAAAATAAAATTCTGCTGGGCACAGCCTTGTCAATCTACTTCCTCCTTATAGCACCATTTGTTGAAGGGAAAATTTGATCGTCCGGGTCTAATCGGAAGAGTGGAACTCTGGTCAAGTTGTCTAAATAACCCAAGCCGCTTGAAATGAACCACCCTGACGAGATTAATGGCTGCTGGGTCATTTAAATTTCTTCCAAGAAACCAAAGAGAAAAGTTGACCTGAGCTAAGTAATCTAACACTAAATAAAACTAATGAGACAAACTAACTAAAAGTACAAGGAACTAACTTACTAATCCAATTAAGACAACTACTAATTAAACTAATATAACTATCCTAACTATTATACACCCACTAATTACTATTGTAATAATTCAAATCAACTAATTATCAGTTACAATACTTCTTATTCACAAATATACAATCTACGATTTAATCAAACCCCAAGAAAACTTCATGCGTCACTCTAAGACAAGAATTTGTTTTTGATTTTCACATTTTGGCGAAAAAGAAATAAAATCCACCGAAATTAAAGAATCTAATATATTTACCGGAATTAAACAATCTAATATAAATCTAATTAAACTACTTAATAAACACAATAAACAACAAACTAATTAACCTAGAAACGCTCAATCGCTCTATGTAAGATGACTTCTGTCGGGTTCTGAGGAAGAAATTCATTAGTTTAGTCCTAAGATTTTCAGAACGCATCGCCTATGTCGCCCTTGATGCATTTTATAGGACAAACAAGATAAAAAATCATAACAATATTAGATTATAACTCTAATAAGGGAAACCTATTATGTAAAACTTGTATATGACAATTCAGCTTTATGAAGAAGATAAAACTATCACTCACAAAATGAATTAACAATGTTATATATTTTATCTATTTGGAGGAGACAAGATATGGATAGAGTGATCAAATTATATCATTTGCATTTGATTTAGATATTAAATTAGTCATAAAACTAAACAAAGTGATATACAAAACTTTGAAACAAAATGTTGATATATCAGAAGCTAAAGTCAGACAAAACATCAATTATGCTCCACCATCGTAACTCTATATCCTTGTTCTCCCACTAATGAGGATGATGATTATTACAAAAATCATAAGTATATATAGGTTCATTCACAAGGTAAAACTTCCTTATGGATAATAACAAAATTGTTTTACATAAACTGGGAGATATCCCAAAATCAAATCCAAACTAGGCAAATAAAATGCAAGTAAAATATTTGGAACATCCCCTAACTTCTCAACAACCTAATTGCAAATTTGAATTTATCTGCAATAGAACACAAATGTCAAATTAGAAAGATATTTGACTAACAAAATCCTAAAAAATTGATCCTATAGACCTAGCTACTGCATCATCCTACTGTATCTAGTCAAAAATAGCATACATGACTAGATAAAGAATCAAATAAAATCTTTTAAAATAATCCAATTAAATTTCCTTTAACAAATATCCAAAACGAATCATTAATAGTTCAAGAAAATTCATCATTCAAATTGAAAAAGAATAATCTGACATGTAAAATGCCTTCGCTGCCACAAAATCAACAATCATAATGACCGCTTCAACAAAATGATATTAAGCAAGGAATCATGATAATTCAACAAAAACATAATCGACACGCCATGATCGAACACAATCACAATTGACTTGTTATGGTTGTAAAACTATGCATACGATTATATTCAAAACGAAACGTGCATAACAACATCCACCAAACTTCAAGCTATGACTTTAAGTTTGGTGAGCATTAAATAGTTAATAGACATGACCAACAATAATAATCATACCCGTCAACAACAATTGTAATCATAACTCGATAACAATCAAATCGAATCATCATTAAGTCAACATAGAAAACAAATCAATCCGCATAACAACGAAATTGAATTAAAATGTGTTTCATTCAAAGCCACCCATATATAGAATGTACGCAATGTAACCGAAAGCGAATCAATGATGGAAACAGAGCTATTCAAAATGAATTCAAATTAGTTATATAAACAAAATCCATTATTTACAAATGAATGGATATCAAATTTCCACACCAGGTGACGACATCAAGGGTTCTGATTAAAAGTTACACAAGGTTGGACAAGGTTAAGGGATTTGAAGCATAACTGAGAGGATAAGCATTTTACAATGTCACGTGATCAAAAAGATGTTCCAAACAATCGAAAAATTGACTTGAAAATGAGAGCGATTCTATATCCACTCACTTCGAGAAAACCGCCACGATGAGTGTAAGGCTAAAACGGTTCAGTTTTCAATCCATTGATTTAATTCAATCTATTTAGACCCGTCAATGAAAAACGTACCTCTAGGACAAATTCTAAGGCCTCGAAAACCACAATCTAATTGAAAATCATGTATTCAATTTTCCTCAGCCAGGGAGATAACACACCGAGTTGGGCTAAGGGACATGGCTCAATGTAGTAGTTTATATATTTTCCCCAAAATCAACAAAAATAACCTTGCAAGGAGGTAGGCATTTATGCAAAGTGTGCGAGGGGGTTTGAGGTTATCTCTGGCCATGCATGATAGTGATGGTGAAAGGTACGACTGTCGACTTACATAGTTGTTCAAACCATCATAACATAGCTCAATAATCATATCGCTTGGCCAACCAATGAAAGAAAATGTAAGTGTTATGCCATACAATCGACGTTACACCAAGCATTAACCGCCAATTAATCCTCTGCTCATAACACCAAAACCATATCATTCGCTCAAACTGTTAAATTAAATGGTGGATGATATATCAATGTGTTAATATAATAGTTTCAAACCATTGTCATTCAATGTAAAATCAAACTCAAAATTAACCACTATCGATAAATGTGTTAATCAAAGCCAAACATGACACCCATTTCATAAAATTGACAAGGAAAGGGCTATGTTGTAAAAATTTAACATAAGGATCATATTATATATGAAAACAAAACTAAATGATGACCCTCATGTGATTCAATGAGTCAAGTATAAACCAACACTGCTCAATGCCTCATAAGTTTAATAAAATCAAGTTTCACAAATCAAAGTAAGAATAGGCAAATACACATAGTTCGAAAATCCTTCTAGCCACTTAATAATAAACCAAAGGTAAGTGCCATTCAAAATATCAATGAAAAGATCATGACAGTTCAAAATGATGGAGGAGTTTTCATGCTTGCATTCGTGAAAACTAAATGAAAACCAATTTGCAAATTGTCGCAAGAAATGAAAACATCGTTTATTTGCAAAATGCGACGTCAATTTGAAATTCAAAAGACATAGGTGTAGGCAGCTCATAGGACAATAGAAAAAATTGAATTGGCTGCCAACAAGGTCCTAGGCCTAAAACATAGCTTCCACTTCTCAAGATCCATTAATGAGTCCTCAAATGATCATATTTGAGATCTCTCTGGGATATTTATCCTTAGATTGGAAATATGGAAACCATTAGAAGGTTTTGAGCACCAAGTATAGGTTCATTGTGCATTCGAGTCTAGACATTGTTGAGGGAGGATAATTTATCCTTAGGACATAAAGTAGACTTTTATGCATTCAACTCCAATAAAATGCCTCAAATCACCACACTTGGAGTCTTGAGAGTATCATATCCCTCTTCGTTGTGATATGGGAACCATTATAAGGCTTTGAACTCCAGGTTTTAGTGTTGTTTCCTTGACCATGTTTGGGGAATAAAACTCAAGCCTCAATTCCTAATGGTAGCTTCTAAGGCTACATTGTCATGAATGAGGGATTCAACCACCATATAGGACCTTTCTATGGATTTTTTCCCTTTAAGAGAGGATATGGGATCTATTAGAAATTTTTTAGCACTAGAGTTGGGTCATGGTGTCTTAAACATGGATAGGGGAGTAAACACTAGCCTTGGTCCCTAAAGAAATATTTTAGGCAACGATGGCTAAGAATTTCACCCCAAATGTGGCTCAGACTTGCACATGGTGATGGGATGAAACATGAACCTTATTCTCTAAAGAGAGATTCTAACCATATAGGTCTAAGAAGGATGCATTGAAAAACCACATATGGCCTCCTAAATGATATCTTTATCCTATGGATGCGTGTTTCAAAGTGGTTTTGAGTTGTAGGTATGTGTAGGGTTGGAAATGATGTAAGTAAGAAGGACATACGTTAGGTATTAAAGAAATATTTGAGGCATCCAAAACCATGAAAAAAAAATTGAAGCAACAAACACGACCTCTCGACGGTATTCTTGGTCTCTAATAAAGGATGTTAGTTCCCTCACTATTACAAATTAATTTATCCTATAGCTAGGGTAAATTATTCAAATATCAAATTTGAAGAATAATACACTTCAACCTCTAATATTAACCTACAATCTATTTTCTATAACTGCAATTTATCATCCCCAAAAACAAAGTGTTTTTGAAATTTAAAATTTGTTGGAAAATTATTCCCTTTTTAGTAAATTCGAATTTGGAATTTTTTTTCTATTTATGGCAATTTTGAATTTTGAATTTGATAATTGTAATAAATTATTGTGACTGTTGGGTAGGGATCTGATTTTACCCAACTAATTATTTGACTATGACACTTGTATCAGAACAAGATATTTTATATTAATTTCAGGAGGACAAATGGAACAACCATGTTAAAATCAGTTGACCATGACTCCATGAGTGGGGAACAGGTGGGAAATACCTCTACCCTGATTGTTACAATTGGAAAATCATAGATTTGGCCATTTCCATCCCCTGAAAATCATGGATTTAGAAAGCTACAAAAATTCCCAAGGGGGGGAAAGACCTAGGCAAAAAGGATTGTTTGGATATATAGCATATGTGAGGAGGCAAGACATTGGCTAGTATGTTGGGGAAAGGAGACTACTAGTTTTCTTGTTGTTATGAACACTACAGATTGAGTGTGAGGCAAGAGCAATATGTTGGTTCACCCTCATGGACTCAGCCTCATGAGGAGTTTTCTAGGTTCACCCTCATGGACTCATGGTCAGGCTAGGGGGTGAACTGTGCAAGCAATTTTGGTTGCTCTGTTATACGGTTGGGAGGAACGTGGTTGTTCCCTTTGTCTTACCGTGAGTTGTTTTAGATATGTTACTGTAATCCTTCTCTGCCTGAATGATTTTATATCTAATGCCCTGTACTTGTTAAATCTGAACTGAAATAATTTTCATTTTTTGTTTTAATGGTGTCTAGCTGATGTAAGGTACTTGTTGTATCTAAATTTAATTATTTCTATCTATGTGGGATGGATTAGTTCCAGATGTAGCGAAATTACTAAAGTCTGTATGTACACAATAACCTGAGTGGAAACTGTTCAGTTATACGCATGTGTGAAGTCACACCTCTGACAGATTAGTTAGAAACTAATTCTGGAGTAACTCTTGATGATTGAATTTGAATCTGTTCGAATGTTAGAAATTAATTGAATGTCTTTCGAGGACGATCGAATGGATTTATGTGACCAAAGTAAAAAAAATTATGTAATCGGTTTTCTATTATAATAAAGGTAATTCATGTACATCGCAATTTATGGTGTAAGATATCTAGGCATGAACAGATTAAATCTATATATATATATATATATATAGAATAAGTATATTTGTTGTAAATACAACTTTAGATTCATAAATGAAAATCGGGCGATATCCACTGCTTCGTGTAAATTCAAGCCACTTTGAGTCAATACAATTGCACCATAGATCTGTAATAAATATATTCCTAATTACTATGGGTAGGCATGATAATGAATTAACATATTGTATTGAGGAATGGGCACATTCGACCAAACATGGTCAATAAGTGTGTTTTGCAGATGACTTGTGTTGTTCAACAGAAAGAAAAGACTATATTTTCACATGTGGTATTCCAATTCTTTTGTTCTGGCATTATTTTGTAGCATGGCAATATTGAAGTCTCCTACAAGTACAATGGGTCCATTCAGATGGAAATGGCACAATTCATTGGAAATAACATCTACTATGTTGGAGAATGTTGCATGGGGAGCATTATACACATTCAGTATTGCAACTTTTGTTTCATGGAAAAAAAAATTGCAAGCACCACTTCAACATTATTTTCTTCGATATGTATATGGTCCAAAATTGGTACATGTTTTTTCATCAATATCATCACCCCATGTGTAATGTAACTTGATATGCAATTCTGATTTGGGAATTGTTTGTTATGCATGCATAATGCCATGTGTGTTTCCTGCAAACACAGAATATCGGATTGCATTGTATCATATTCATTCAGTATATCATCCATGTGTGCATTTAAGTTGCGTGTGTTAAGTGAGAGAATTGATACAGATGAATTTGTTTGTATGAATTGGTAATCATAGTGCAGCTGCCATTTTGGGTTGGTCCTGAGTCGTTCCATTTCAATGGCAACTTTATGTTTCATTTTGAAGTTACATTTTGTGAGAGGATTTATTAAATACAAGGAGTCTATTCTTCTGACACGGGACAATGTTGTGTATACAAGTCTATGTATCAAAATTCCAGCAGGCTGAAATGCAAAATTATCAAGTGTTAGTCTGTGTGATATGTGGACTGTACATGCAAATACAAGTTTAATTAGAATCTTTTTTTGAATCTTCAGTTGACCTGTCTTTTCTTATGTCAATACTGGGTTTGATATTCGAAAAATAGGTGTCCAATCGCTTCTGGTGTTTGAATTATATAAATAAGACAACTTGTTTGCTTGTCGCTTGCCTATATGCGGTTCATGGAACTTAATCGAGAGGGCTTCAAGTTTTTCTATTTTTGTATATCCTTTCAGTATTCCATCTGCACCATTGACCAAGACATTCTGTGAATCATAGTTACAGACATATATTTCAACCAACATTTCTAATTTGAGGTAATATAAAAAGGTAATGTGATTGTATGTTCATAACGTGGCACATTTCCATGCTTGTCTTCTTCTAGGTCAATTGAATTGATGATGATATCATCGCCACGCATGACCGATAGCATGTGGATATTATGCATTGCATAATCCTTATTTCTGTAGAGAAGGCAAGGGAACGTTGCTTTTGTTGGTGCAGTCCACAAGAACCTCGAATTGATATATGTTAAGTCATCATATGTTTGGTTGTTTGTGCGCATTATATTCAGAATTGCAATGAATGTTTCATTTGTCTACCACATTGTAGTATGAAACTCAAAGAATTTAATATTGTGTCTCCAAAAGTCATTGGTCACTATTTCCATGTTAACAATAGGTTGTTTAAATATCAAAGAATCTCGGATGGGATGTGCCTAGTAAAGATCCCCACAAAACATCATGTCAATGTTTCCAAAGTATTTCGTGTGCACATGTTTTATGCTTCTTAGTCAGTTGTCAATGGAATACAAGAATTGACTCCCAATCAAAGATACTTCATCTATAAAGACAAGTTGGAGTTCCTCATAAATCATAGATAATGTATCCAACATTTCCTTTCTAAGTGGAAGACACTATGACTTGTTAAAAGGCATTAAAAATGCAGAGTGGACTGTTGTTCCACCTAGATTATATGCAACCGTTCCCGTGGATGGAACTATGAGGCCCTTTGGTTTCATAGGATCAAAGGAAGTGTTTGAATCATAGATTCATATAAGCATTTGGAATAGTTCTTTATCTATGAATGTATTGCATGTTCTTGCTATGCCTGTAAGGAACAAGTGCACATGACTATCCATGTTCAAGAGTTTTTTAAGAGCAATGTCATTTAGATTTGTTTGTTGTTCGCTATTCAACAGACATCTTATTATGTGGTATTCATTATTTTCAATTAGGAAATGATGTTTTGTGGCTTGAAAACCAAGATTCATACATTTTTCACTTCCACCTACTGGACAACAAGGAAAATCCACTTGTAAGTCATAGGACTCGGAAGTATGTCTGGTTGTTCTTTGGTTTGTGAATGTCTCATCATGATGGTCATGGATTTCTAGGTCATTAACTACAATTTATAGATCTCCCCATGTTGTACTAACATTGTAGGTAAATCTAGCTTCATTGATGTGCACTATAGTCTCAGATGCAACATACGTATCCTCCCATGTAGAGAAGTTATGTTTTAATGTCTCTTAGTTTTCGTCGAACGAAACATACATGAAATATTTTTATCTACAATAGTTTTCATAGTCATAATGCTATTGTATTTGAAAAACTGTATCATAGAGTTTTTTTTTCCTTTTGATATGGGTGCACCATTATTTTTGTAATGCGATACGAATTATGCTAAGCAGATATGCCTAATAGGAGATGGACACTGGAGGTAATAATCAACAACACAATGAAATAACACGTCTTTTGAATTGTCATGCTCTTTTTCTATCAAAACCGGTTGTTCAAGAAGAAATGTGTGTTTTTCAAGTGGGGATGTGTTTACGAAGACACGTTTTCTTGAACTACAAGTGAGGGGCAAGGAAACTGGAATGTGAACTACTTCCTGAGAAGACATTTGTTGAAGATTAAGCAATGTATTTCCAAGTGTGTGTATCATTTGTATGGAGTCAATATGACTTATTTCATGTTCTTTGCGTATTCTTTTGAATGCACTTGTCATAGATTTGTCAAACTTTGTGATATCCGAGGTACAGTACGATGGTGCAGCATATGCATTGAGAACATACTGCGCATTTGTATTTTCTTTCCACATAAAAGGCATGTCCTTGGAGAAATTGTTGTTCCAAATACTAGAAAGTTTTCATTTAAGAGAAACTATTGGTTTCCTAAGCGTACATTATATGGCTTGGATGTACTCATCTTCTGATATATTTAGCTCTGTCAAGAAGGCATCGAAGCTCATCATCACATCAAATTCTCGTTGTTCTAAAAATTAGAACAAGGATTTAGATTTATAAACAATAAAATTGTCCTCTAAACTAAGTAGCTCTATGATTCTTATAGCTCTCATTGTTGGCATGGGAAAGTTGTATCTGCAATGTGAGTTTTTTCTTTTTCTACAACTTATTCTATGGTAATGTCTATGGACTTTGGAAAGTTCTAGATCCAAATGATCTGTGTTGCATGTTATATATTTATCCACAAATTGTTCGATCTATGAATTGTTATCATCTCCATAGACTGGTGCACCCTCTATCCAAGACAGTGCATCATCATGTTCATTTCCCCTATACTGGAATTCAGTCACAAAAAAATAGTCTGATATTTTTTCAAAAAGCGTTTCATCATGGAATATCAATTGTCTCAAAGAATTTATTCTATGTCTATAGTAGCGAGTACATGTCACTAGGTCTTTTCTTATGAGGTAGTCAATGTCGTTATTTTTTAGTGTATCCGTTTCTTTTTTACATTTCTTGTTCCTATCTAGGTTAGATATGAAATCTACCAATGGATCCCGATAATGCTTTGCACTTGTAAATGTGATGAAAAATGTTGGTGGGCCCAATTGCCAGATCATTGCAATTTATTTATTTTTGTAATGTTGCAAATAATCAGGAGAGGTGCGAATGTTTTTGAAATCTATGTATCCAATATCAGATTTCATAATTTTTTCTAGGTTTACTTTTTACTTCACATCCTTGGCCAACAAATTTATTCCTTGTAACTGGACTTTTCTTATTCGGACCCACATGCAGGAGAAAACTTTCTCTATTATTATGCGCATTGTTTTGAAAAGAAAATTTGTTATGTGATAGGAGAAGTAACCCTTTGAATGTAGCCACTCCCAATGAACTATTTTATGATAACTGAATCATTATGTAATATCAGTGGCACGTGGCTCTCCATAGAAGAGTGTTGGAAAGTTCATTTCCTCAGCAAATTTTTCCTTTAATATTCCAAGTGGAAATTGCCCCTCAGCAGGTGCAATTTTGATAATATTGTCCTGCAAGTCACAAATGCACTGTGGATCAGTAAATCCATGCACCAATGTCTCAGCGGGTGTTTCATTCTCCGATTCATCACTTGTATAAAATTCACTAGTATTTTCGAGAGTGTCTGCAGAGTTTCCATCCTCTTCTACAAGAACATTGTTCCAGTTTTCATTTATACAAATGTTTTGTGATTTGTACAAGGCCCTGGAACATAATTCATTTAATTCTTTCATAAGAACATTCACACGCACTTTTCCCGTATGATAGAAATTTTTGTATCGCAAGTGTCTTTTCAAAGCAACAACAATTGTCATCGTATTGCTAATGAATTGTTGCAAGGATTTTTGCAGAATATCCAATTGAATAGGCAAATTAATAATTGGTCATGTTAAGCCCATCTGGGCTCGTTTATGGCCCCAAGTCCTGATTTGAGAAAATGAAATCCGCATAGACACAAGTCTCTACTCAAGTTTCGTAACTGCACTTACATATGGTAGTGTTGTATTACATCTTATTTGGTTAGGGGTTGTAAACTGTGGTAGTTTTCCATTTTCAAGTGACCATTTGCATGGAAGATAAATTTTTCCACCCAAAAATGGTTTATCGTGTGTTGTCAAGCAGAGGTATTCTTCTTGCAAATCAGGCATGAAAGAGTTATTGTTTCTTGAGAAATTCAATTGTTCACAAATTTCACATGCAATGGAAGGAGTGTCTTTAATTTTTTTCATGTAGGTCTATCTTGCATTTTTCTTTCGTAGGGAAGTATGGGTAGAAACTGTTTCCTGGTTTTCATTGGTAGTAGTGCATGGTGTTGCTTCTAGCCCATGAAAAGTCACAGTTGCATTTCCATTCTCGAATATGTGATTGTACCTATTTCTTTTCTACTATGCACGAATAAATTTCTTTTGATTGTGATATGTGAGTTTCTCTCTGAAAGGAACCATAGCAATGTATTTTTTTCTCTCGCGCATGAAATTTTTTAAGTTGTGGTAACTTACTCTACGTTTATTGCCCAAGGGCATGATGAGTTGATGGAAAATGGGATGAATTTCACTCTGACTCAGGTTTTGATAATCTAGTCCACATTTTTTGTTTAAGGCCTGTATGGCCTCATCACAACTGGGACGAATTTGACGCATAACTTTTTTCAAGTTGTGATAACTTACTCAAAAAATTTTGTTTAATCCTTGTATGGTCTCATCACAACTATGATGAATTTCATGCATGGTTTTTTTTGTTCAAGCCCTGTATGGCCATATCGCAATTGAGAGGAGTTTCATTCTGACTAAAAAGCATGCTACGTGTATGCAGATTCAATGCAGTTTGGGTGGCATGGACATTCAACTCTGAACCACCGATATTTGCAAGAAAAGTTTCATAATGGATATGTTTTGTATGTGTTATCAACGAGAGGATATAAATTGTTCGATCGTAATTTTAATCAATAGACTAGGAATGTATAGCGCCATCTGGCAAGGCTGACAAGACCTAGATATTCACTTTGAATATCATAGACATCCATTGAAAACATAATCTGCAACCTCCACATTCCCTTTTTCATATGGAAGCACCATGTTTACAAGGTATTCCTGCCAACTTCCAACTGTCGGCATGTTTTCGAGGAGATATGGCCAAAGGTGTTGATGCAAGCACATAAAATCCTGCTGGTTGCCGCCTATAATTGCATTGCAAAAGGACACGACAATGTAAATCCACAATGAATGCACATCGAACTCCACTACTACCAAACAACAAATTATATTGAACATACTATCTCCACAGCTAGACACAACATTTGTTGCCAATTGTAAACCATGGCAATCTATGCGATGCATAATTCGTTTCCACTGTGATTCAAGTTCTTTTCAAATTAGGGACAATTAAATATGAGATCGTTCAACATTGCATATGGACATTTTTCTGTATAGTAGTGGTTCATAATGACCACTGACAACACTGGCATCACGGAACAAGATGCAATATGGATTGTCAAATGCAGTTTTGTTGAATAGTAGATATCTTATTTTTCTTGTCAATGAAAATATTCCAACCGATATATTGAGCCAGTTAGAAATACACCATATGAAAAATGTATCTCCGCAAATCTTCCTCTCATGTGCAAGCAAAATTGGAGATGCAGACAACCGCATCTTTGAAAAATATGTAGAGACATAATGTATTCCATGCAATTTCCAAAGAAAATCAGATTCCAGTTCGTATTCATAGGACTCCAATGCCTCATCATCGCCATTTTTTGAACAACCCAAGAAATAATCTAGCAATCTATTGTGCAACTTGGTCACCGAATACCGAAAATGAAGTAGAAGCTTAAATTTATCGAAAATGCAATCCCCTATAGTATACGAGAATGCATCCAATCTAAAAAGGCCATTGCTATGCAAAATACGTCAATGATGTCAGGTACAATGGATTGTGTATCTATTTCATACTAACCAATATCTATAACTTCTTTCATCTTTTGAATTGTGATTTTGAAGTTGTTTGTTAGATACTTTTAGTTTGCATGAAAATAGAGAAAAGGGGGAAAAAAATAAAAGTAGGAAAAAAAAAGGAAAGAAAAATAGGAAAACTACAAGCGTGGAATTGGGTACCAATCCCCGTATATATATTTCAACCTTATTCTTCTCAAATTCAATCCCCCCTAGTCCCCATAGCAGATGAAAAGGAAAAAAACCCACATTGGAAACTGAACCAAACAAAAGAAACAACGCAAATAAATAGCACCATGAATTTACTCAGCAGAAAGACAATAGGTGGAAGCAGTTTTCCGACCCATAGAATAAAATCATTCCCAGCATCTACACCCGAATGGATGGTAAACCCCTCTGCATTGCAATATTTGAAATATCTATGGATACGACAACCAACATATGAAGATGAATGGTTTCCAAGAACATAAATTAAGAGCACAAGCAAAGATGGTTTGCAACAAAATTTGGAGGCAGGGATTCCCACCATTAAAAAATAGCAACAACATGGAAACTTACCTATCAACGAGGGATGACAAGAGATCATCCCCAAGAAAAATTGAAACCGCAACAATTGGTCCAACAACTTGTGAGGTTGAAGAAAAACAAACCAGTGAACAACCATGAAGAGGTCCAACTGTAACTACAGGACCTCAACTTTGCAAAGTTGAATCCAACAAGAAAAATAACCATGGAACGAAGCAATGAACAAGCATCGACCACTGAAGCAGTGATTCCAACCATCAAAAAAATGGAAAGGATATTCTATTGCAACGCATCTGTACAATAAACATTTATCATTGCCTGACCTATTAGGTAAACACTAAAGACTGTCAGGTACGTCGAAGGGCCTAGCCCTGTGAAAACATTTAAGAAAAAATGCAGCATGGCAGGCCTGTTCTCTTGAAGCACGCAACAATAAAGAAAAAATCACACATAGTAATATGCTAGAGAATGTATTCTAGATAGCATAAAATGCTAAAGGAAAAATTCGAACTAATGCTAGCATTAATCCACATTTCACCAATGCATAAGAAAATATATGATTCAAAAAGACCATATATGATCAAATACTTTGGATATGGCAACATACATAACATTGGGAATAGCAAAGATGAAAATAAGACCTCCAATCCATTGTCCAATTAGATCTTGACAAACATGGTACTTTCTATTATATAAAAATCAATGTTTTCACTTCCCTGGTTCCAACAATAGATAATATGGAAATATTTGTGCTCAATGCACAATCTAATACGAGGTCAATGATTTATCGATTGCTATAGTCCCTCTATGCCTATGGAAGGGACTAATAAGGCAGTCCACACAATTTCTTGTGTAATTGTTACGTGATGGCATTTCTTTCTTCGATTAAAATGAATAAGAACACTAGAATTTGATTTGGCTTTACTAACTATTGAGATATACCATCTTCAACTTTAACAATGCAAGAGACTAGCACATTGGAAATGTGAATGAATTCTAATGAAAGAGATTGGATCCAAAGCTTGTTGAGAGATGAAAATCAATAAGTAGACTTACTTTTGCAACATGAAAAAATGTGAGCTAAGAATTAGAGCCAAACCAAATTCCAAAATTACAATTGTAGAAAAGAGATAGAGTTAGAGACATGTTATAGAGAATAAAATAGAAGGAACATTGATTTATATTCATCCTTTAAATTTTTGGAGATAAAAAATTTCTCTGAACGAAGAGTTGTAGTAAGAAATGGGTCTGAAAAATAAACGGTTGTATGACTCAATACTTAAGTGTAATTCAACATTTAATGTAGGTAGGAAACAAATATGGGACAATGTAAATTTTAGTGACTAACGAGACACAAGAGCGTAAACTAACTAAATAAAATAGAAAAATGAAAATAGGAGAGGAAAAGAGAGAGGGGAACAGGAACTGAAAGTTCAATCCCTTGACCTTCCCATTACACCCTATAGTGCCCCATATGTTCCTATGTTCTTGAAAAATTAGATCTTATTGTTTGAGTGCATTTATTTATAATTGGACCAGTTTATTGACTTGTATTGTTTTGATGATGGAACTCAATTTTTTAATTATGTAATTGGTTTCAAATTATTATTTTGAATGGGTTCATCTAATTGTTTATATAATAACATGTATAAATTGAAATGGATGGTTGAAATGATGTACCAACTATCATATCAACCATACTTTTGAAAAACCAATCTCCTTTTCCTTTTGCTTGACTTTTAGAAAACAATCGACATAGTGCACATGTCTAACCTTTGGAATAGGTTAGAAGAGGCAAAAGTTTATTTTGAGTTGAGAGATACTACATGGTAAGGTTTTATGAAAACATTATTTCAATGTTTAGGAACACTTGGGGTTGGATGAAAGAAACTGACTCTAATATAAGAGTCAAGCAAGGTTGTCCCTTATCCCCACCATTTTTTGGCATATACATTGACAAGTTAGAAGATTATTTATAAGAAGTAGATTGTGTCGAACTAACTCCTATTGGTAGAGTTAGCATGCTTCTTCTCATGTCATTGATGTTATTCTTATGGTTAGGTTGTCTTACAATCTCGGCAAGAAACTAAGAAACCTTAAGGATTTTTTGTCCAGTACGGTTACAACTGTGATTGAAAAAATGAAGGTTATGATAATCAAATCCAAAAACTAAACCTATTATAGTTTTGTATATGACAACAATAGCTTGGAGGAATTTCCTTCATTCAAAAATATCAAAACTTGTATTCATCACAAGCTCAATTGGAATTGTAGCATTGAGAAAAATGATAAATGGAGGGTGGAAAGATTATTATGGGCTCAAAATAAATTGTAAATTAGTGAATCTTTGCTTGTGGGATAAGAAAAAACTCTTCTTTCATACTCTCACCCCTCTTGTCATCTTATATTAATGTGAGGTTTGGGGATGTAGTATCTAAATCCTATAGAATGATGGAGTAGATCCAAAATAATTTTGTATATTATAATCTCATAGTTAAAGGAAATACACCCTATCCTATCATCCTCATAAAAGAAACCCTTTCCCCTCTCCATCAAGAACATGGATATTACCATTTTCCTAGTGTATAAGAACAAGATAAACAACATGGAAGACAAGGGGCTTCTCAAAATTCATTCAAAATCTTTCAAAAACCACTCGTGGCTCAAGTGGGGATATAATAAAAATGCCAATTCTTGGATAAATCATTGGGGAATAAAAGAATTCATTATGGCAAATAGTGATAATATTAAAAATATTATTACATCTAAATTCAATGAGAATTTGTGGCATGATAAATTATTGAAGAATAGTAGCATAAATTTTCAAAAACTTTGTAGGTCAAAAGAATTTATCATCTTTGTGACATTAAAAGGGCATGGTTGAAGATGAAAAACACTTTCTCTTAGAATATCCTATGTATACTCAAATTTGATAGCAATTTCAAAATACTGGTCAAATTCCCAACCTCCCTATGGCATTCTTGGAACACTCCATAATCCCTTGCAAAACGGATAAACCAAATTAACGCTCATTATCATCAATAATTATGTTAACTAATTATTATAATATTACTATATAAATTATATACTTATATAATAACTCCTAAACTAAATTTACATTATCTATATAACTAACAACTATTAAGGATATCATAATAATTATTGTATATACATTTAAATTAACACATAAACATTGTAATAACAAATAACCTAATTTTAAGGTCACTCTCAAGCTAGACATCAAATTGGTGTATGAGATCCCCTTGCTTGTGGGACAAGGGACCCTTTAACTACGAAAGTCTACTGAGGTATACATACCCTACCCCTCTCTAGATTTAAAATTATGACTTCATGAAGAAATACAAGTTCTTAACTATTAAACCTAGTCAAACTATATATTTCATAAAATATTTAGGGGTTACCTAAACGTTCTACCTTTTGGATTTTTTTAGTTGGAATTAGACGATTTAAATTTTGACAAAATGAATTTAGCTTGTTGAAAAACACCCAAGGAAAAATCTGTAAATCCAACTATTCCTCACTATTGTGAGCAAAATCTCGATATCAAACAGAAAAAATAAAACTTTGAATAAGCTTGATATTTAACTCTATTAAGAAAAAATAAAACTTTGAATAAGCTTGATATTTAACTCCTTATTAAATAAATTATATATATATATATATATATATATATATATATATATATATATATATAATAACTATATTGTTTTTAAACCCCATTTTAAGGAAACTTTCCATTAAAATACACATGGTTAAGGTAAGATATCGAGAGTCGGTCCAACTCATAACCATTTCAATTAACCCTAGCTTAGAAACTAACATTTCCCACAAACCGCGGAAATTTCCATGATTTATGGATGAGACAGATGGTTAGGGATCTTGAGTGTCGGTCCAGCTCTAACCCTCCTCCGTCGATGATTATTTCCTTGGCCTGATTTAAATTATTATATTGCTATAAATAATGATATTGCTTTGGCCTGATTTCGTTCATTGTTGATTTTATGATCAAGCAGAGCACGCGGAGGATATCGATTTCGCATCTGATACTTGCTGAGGTCTGTAGAAATGGTTAAGGAAACCGGTTACTACGATGTGCTAGGAGTCAGTCCCATGGCCACTGAAGCAGAGATCAAGAAAGATTATTACATGAACTGTAAGCGAGTTCATCCTGATAAAAATCAAAATCATCCTCAAGCGACAAAAAAATTTCATGTATTGCGAGAAGCTTACATATGACGCGCGGGCATCATATGACGCGCGTGGAAAAGCATCTGTATCAAGAGAAACAATGAGAGACCCAACTGGAATCTTCACTATGCTGTTTGGAAGCAATTTATTTGAAGCTGTTTGGAAGCAATTTATTGGAAGCAATTTATTTGAAGCATCATAGGCCAGCTTCCAATGACTGGAGATGAACTGATCGAGAAGACGGAGGCTGTCGAAAAGGAAACAGAAGAAAAACTTGCACGGATTTTGAAAGATCGTTTGAATCGCTATGTAGACGGTGACAAGCAAGGGTTTATAGAAGAAGCTAAATCTGAGATTCAGCGGCTCAACGTTGCAGCTGATGAAAGCAATCTGCTGCAGACAATTGGTTACATATATGAAATACAAGCGGCAAAGGAACTCGGAAAGAAGGCCATATATTTGGGTTTGCCATTTATAGCTGAATGGGTCAGACAGAAAGGGCATTTTATAAAATCTCTAGCGACAGTAGCAACAGGTGCTTTGGCAGTTTGAAATGAAACAGCATATGAGAGTACAACAGATGGAGTCTATAGACTAGTACAGTTACATAATTGTGGTTGATTAACGCAGAAAGGTTGATAAGATGAAAAAGAACTCCTTAAAAGAATATATTAGATTTTATTATTGATTAACAAATAAACTTTTGAGCTTCATTTATCTCATGTTAATATTTTAATTTCTGTTAATCACTTAGGTGGCAATCAATTTGGCCATCAAAGTAATTTTAAATATAATTAGGTAAATGTTAAAAACTAGAAGTTAATGATTGAAATCACAGCCATTTATTTTGTGTGACTACTAAGAATATTCCAGCCATATTTTAATCATGTCCATAGAAAACTTAATAAACACTAAACCCTTCTATTTAATCTTGCCCATTGTCAATAGGTAGTTGAATGGTGATCCAAATTTTATGAGTAGAACTAAAACTTAACTGTGATTGTTATTAAAAGATGCTTAACAAAGGATAACAAAGATACCGTGAAAATTGTTTCTATTCAATAAGGAAATAAGATGAACCAATAAAATGCAACGAAAAACAAGCTTGTTGAATGTATAGATGCCTTTATCTCTGAGAAGAGATGTGATGGTTGTGCTCATTCGCAAGACAATGATTACAATGAGTCTCTCAAGGCCCTTTTAAAATAATAATGAATGAAAAAACCCTAGACATTCAAAAAACTAACCCTAGGAGATGAAGCGCCAAAATTCATGTGGGCCCCGTTGGGGTAAGCTAATACATCAACTTCTTGGGGTTGTAACTTTTGCATACGATCTCCGCTTTAGGTGCAAGATAGCCCGTTGGCAAGGTCTATCCGAGGAATATACATGTTTCCATCATATTGTGACTTCATCTACAATCTAACTATGGTGAGCCCTAAAAATGTTGTTTAGGGACTCAAAACGACCCTGGGAGTTGGGGACCCGAAAACTAGGAAAAAACTGCCAAACTGGAAAACTATCAAAATGAACTAATTGGAATAGGTGGGAGGCCACCAAAATCTATCTGGATCAATCCTCCCCCCTTAGGAAGAAATGGTATCCATTGCATTGAGTTTCCCCATCATATGAGAAAATTTATGTTGAATTTGGCCCCGGGTGAGCCACTTGCCTTAGTGCATGAGTTGCCCTGCTTTGACAACTCGATAAAGTTGGATCGTTTGTTGTCGAGTGACCTTGACCTGTGTTTCCACAATCTAATCATTGAATGTTTGTTTCATGAAGTCATGGTTGATCTCTGTTGGTGAATTGTTTTTCTATCTCTGAGGTGTCCAATAATGGTGGGAAGTATGGCCAAAGGAGAGCCACGTTGAATACTAGGTGCAGACCAAGGAAAGGAAGAATGTTGAGGTAAAAAGAATTGTAACCCAAAGTATTGGTGATGGTGTAAGGTCCATAATGGAGTGGGAAAATATTTCGATGGGGCACTGTAAGGAGTTCATTCAGAAAGTGCAACTACAATTTGTCTCCCACATGAAACTTGTGTGGCACCCAATGTTGATCATGGCGTTGCTTGAACTTGGCATTGGACTTATGTAAAATATATTGAACCTGTTGGAGAATGTGCTTGATCCGCTCAATTAACTAGGTGGATTTTTCATATTCAGTTGGAGTAGGGGACGAATCGACCGAGGTGGGTGGAAGGGGTAGTGCCACATCCATGGGACCCAATGGTTGGAATCTCAACCCCACCGGAAAGGGGATTGGGCTGGCTGAGATATGTAATGCTCAATTGTAGCTATGTTGAACATAGGGAAGACTCTCATCCCATGTGCGGGGGTTCTTGGAATTGTACATGTGTAAGATATGCACGATCATCTAATTGACGACCTCAATTTGGCCATTTTTTTTTAGGTGGAAGGAAGTGGATTTGGTGAGCTTGGTGTCTAGCAGTGACCAAAGGCTCAACCAGAATGTGATGAGGAACCAACTATCCCGATCTGAGATAATGGTTTGTGGGATTCCAAAATTTACCCATACTCGTTCATTTCCATTTTTGTTGGATGGAAGTCCCAACATGTAGTCCATTGAGATGGATTCCCATGGCCTGTCAGGAGTAGGAGAGGGTGTACATACCTTGTTTCTAAGTGGTCAGTTTGGAAATAACACATGTAATGTAGGACCTGATATATTTTCTGACATTCTGTCAAAGTTTCAGCCAATAAAAATGTTTATGTAGCACTACCACTGTCTTTTTGATAAAGAGTTTCATTCCACTCGACTGTAGTGGGCTTCCCAAATCAGCTTCGCTCACTCTCTTGAGGGAATGCAAAGATAGACTAGATGGCATATTAGCCCACCTCGAAGATGGAAATTAGTGAAAATGGAGTTTGCATTGAAAATTTTGTAGGTGGTGATGAAGTCAGGGTCTGTCTCATAGAGGTTGGGCCATCCAAAGGTCTCGTGGACACAAGAGTCTAGCACCGTGGTGAGTACCACGACTGGAGGTCCGTTGAGGAAATCAATGACTTAGTTGGTACTTCCTATTTTATACTTGATGTTGGCATGGAACTGCTGCAAGTATGTGGACCACCTCTGATGGTGACCATTCTACAATTTTCCATCTGTCTGCATGAACGACAGTGGATTATGATTAGTGTGGATGATTGTCTCCTTCCCAAGAATGTAATTTCTCCACTAGCGGGAGGCTTGCACAATGGAGTACATTTTTTTTCATAAGTAGGGTACTTATGGACAACATATGATAATGTCTCACTATGATAGGCCACCGAGTGGCCGTGCTAAGTGAGAATGATGCCCACAACATAGTTTGAAGCATATGTCTCAATCTCAAAGGGTTGTTGGAGGTTCGGTAATGAAAATACTGGGGCTGAGCATAAGCTTTGCTTCAAATCATCGAATACTTGCTGTTGGGATAAGACCCACATAAATTTTTACATACCACCACCCGTGGTTACTTGGCTGAGGGCACATGCAATATGGGAGAATCCCAACACCAACCTATGATAGAAATTGGCAAGGCCCAAGAAGCTTTGAAGCTTTGTGAGTGTGGTTGGGGCTGACTAATCACAGATGACCTGGATATTGGCTAGATCCACATGCACACCATGCTAATCAACTATGTAGCCTAGTTAATGGACCTTGTCCATGCCGAAGGATCATTTTTCCAAGTTGGCATATAGCTTGTGTTTCTACAGGGTGTGAAGAACCTATAGAATATGCTACAAGTGTTCTGCCCAAGTCTTGTTATCCATGAGGTTTTCATCCAGATACACTACTACAAAAGTATTGGTGAAATGTCATAGGATATTGTCCATCATACTTATGAAAGTTGTTGGAACATTTGTCAAAACAAAGGGCATGACCAACCATTCAAAATGACCTTCTTTTGACTTGATGATGGTATTGTATATATCTGTCTATTCTATTGGGACCTGGTAGTAGCCAAACTCCAAATCAATCTTACTGAAGTATTTGGCCCTCATGAGCTAATCAATGAGGTCGTTGATTCAGGGAATCAAGGACTAGTAGCTAACTGCGATTTTATTCTGGGCCCGGTAATAAATGTAGAGTCGCTAGGTCCCATCTATCTTCTACACCAACATGATTGGGCTCCCACAAGGAAAAAATATGATATGGATGTGGCCGTTTTGTAGAAATTCTTGGATCTATTTCTTGATCTCCTCATTCTCTAAAAAAATGACAACGATATACTATCCCATTGGGTAGCAATGAATCGGGGGTCAGATCGATGGGTAGAAATTCTTGGATCTATTTCTTGATCTCCTCATTCTCTAAAAAAATGACAACGATATACTATCCCATTGGGTAGCAATGAATCGGGGGTCAGATCGATGGGATGCTTAACCTGACAGTGCATAGTTACCTCATTAGGTGAGGAGATGATATTTGAATATTATTCTATGACCTTATCCACTTGCTTCTTCTATGTGGAGAGTTTAGTCATGGAGGCCCTTATTTGGCTATGATCTTTCACTCACTTTGAGAGAGATTCACAAAGAATAAAAAATTCTTGGTCTGAGAGATGACCTTCCTGCATTACTTGGCAGAGATCAAGGAAATAACAGTATGTGGGACTTCCTTGGGTATCCTGTACAATTTTCTGTTCAAAGTAATAATAACACTATGAGGCCTAGACTCATATACAACATGACGTTTCCATAAATAAGGATGGACGAAAAGAACATTACAAAATTTGAGAGGAAAAACATCACACAATACCTCATCTTTGAAGGGCTTCATGTTGTATGACAGGCGACACTATTGGTTGATGCGGAGATCGCTTCCTTGGTAGATCCATCCAATGGTGTAGGGTTACGGGTGTGGCATTATCGGAAGGGATAACCGCTTGACGACCTCTGATGAGATGTTCTTTTGGATACTTCTATCAACAATGAAGTGCAACAGAATGCCTTTCACCCACATCTATGATTGAAAAAGGTGCTCATCTTCCTCTAGCTCATCTAGTTCACCAGGTTGGGGCTTGGTGGTAGCAAGGGTGGGACTAGGTTCCGCATCAATGATCCATATCCCCCTTTCTCATTCAAACTCAAAGTTGGAACCTCTATCTGATTCAGAGGCTTTCACCTAATCCACCAACGACTGCTTTGAGCGACATTTAGCAGTGTTGTGCCAGGGGATTTTATGGAAGTCACACCACTTCCCAGTATTTTTCTTTGTATTTCTGGTGTCCTTCTTTGCTTGAGTCTTGGACTGGTTGTCTTGATGTTGTCCATATTTTTTTTTTCTTTTTTTCTGCAGGTTGGTGCCACCCTTTCCTTTCTTTTGCTGTGAGAGATTCCAATGCCCAAATTCCATGTCTTTTGTTTGAGCTTCTGCTTGATTTTCACGGCATATCAATAGGCTATGCCAAGGACAAGATATACATAAACTCTATTTTAGCCTGGATGCATCTCTGCAGACCACCATGATACTTGAGAACTAAATTTCTCTCAGAATATTTGATACCCATCTTGGTGCGCAATGTATGGAAGATATTTGTGAACTCTGGCATGACTTGGTCTCTTTCCTGCCACAGTGTGGTCCATTTTGTATACAGGTCATTGTAACTTCCAAAATGGTAGTATTGTTGCTTAATAGAATCCATGAAGGAGTCCTAGGTGACTGTGACTATAAATAATGAGGGTTCCTATGTTTCCTTTTTCTCACAGAAAGTCTCCCACCAATCTTTGAACTGGGGAATGGATTTGAGGAGCACAAAAGTAATATTTTCTCTATTCGAAAAGTTATGGACAAAAAATACCCTTCTAGAAGATTCAACCATTTTTCTAAAGTTTCTACATCTATCTGACCTTCAAATATATAAATATTAAAGTTGATTTATACCTTGAAGGGGGCGACACTTCTGCTTGAGGAAGATGTGTCACTTGTTGGTAGTCGTCGAAGGATTTGCACAAAACTATGCATCATCACGTTCCTATGTTGCATGAGGGATTCCTAGAGAAACATTTTGAAAGGATATCCCATCCCTTCCTATTCCTTTTCCCCCACCATGAGAGGTTTCTTGGTCATTCAATAACTGTTTTCCTCAAGGAAAACAAGCTCAAGATCCAATTCTTTGTACCCTTACCTTGTCGGGGAGATGCATTAAAATGAAAAGAAGCACAATGATTTGATACCACTGATACAAATTTTATGAGAAGAAAAAAATGCATACATATTATTATTAAAATTTTCTTAACACACAATAACAGAGATACAATAAAACTAGTTTCTATTCAATAAGGAAATAAGTTGAAAATGTAAAATGCAATGGAAAACAAGCTTGCAGGAATGGTGATGACTTATCTCTGAGAAGAGATGTGGCGGCTGCTCTCACTCACATGAATATGATTACAATGAGGCTCTTAAGGAATGTTTACTATAATCATGAATTCTAAAACCCTATACATCCAAAAACCTAACCCAAGGAGATGAAGCTCCAAAAATCATGTGGGCCACGTTGGGGTAAGCTAGTACAACAACTTCCCGGGGTCGTAACTTTTGCATACAATATTTGTTTTAGGTGCACGATGGCACATTAGAAAGGTCTATCTAAGGAATACACATTTTTTCATCAAACTTTGACTTTTTCTATATTATTAATGTGATGGGCCCTAAAAACATTTTTTAGGGTCTCAAAACAACCCTGCAAGTCAGGGACCCAAAAACTAGGAAAAAACTGCCAAACTAGAAAACTACCAAAATGAACCAGTTGGAATAGGTTGGAGGCCTCCGACATCTATCTAGATCGCATGGAATGGTAAGGAATACGATACCAAGGCAAGGAAAGGCAAGGAATACCATACCATACCATGGCAAGGAAAGCCAAGGGAAGGCATCCCATACCATACCATACCATACCATATTATACCATACCATACCATACCATACCATACCATACCATACTATACCATACCAAGGCATGCCATATGATAAAATACCATACCATGACAAAGAAAGGAAAGGCAAGGCATACCATACCATACCATACCATAGTATCCAAGGCAATGGAAGTGAAAGGCATACCATATCATACCATAACATAACATTCAAGGAAAGGCAAGGCATGTCAAGGAATGAGATGGTATGGAAAGAGATGGCATGGAAAAGGAAAGGAATGGGATGGTATGGAAAGATATGGCATGGAAAAGGCATGTCAAGTGATGGCAAGGCATACGATTGAAAGGCAAGGTATGCCTTCAAGGCATGGCAAGTGGTGGAAAAGGCCTGGCATGGAAAAGGAATGGAAAATGCATGATAAGTGATGGAAAATGAATGCTAAGACATGGAATGGAAGGACATGGTATGGAAATTCATTGTATGGATAGACAAGACATGGAAAGTGAAGGCAAGGCAAGTCATGGAAAGGCATCACATGGCAACACATATCATTCCATACCATACCAAGGCAAAGAAAGGAATACCATATGAAGATATTGAATACCATACCATACCATACCATACCATGGCATACCATTCCATACCATACCATACCATAACATAACAAGGCATACCATACCATGCCATACCATACCATGGCAAGGCAAGGCAAGGCAAGGCATACCATACCATACCATACCATACCACGCAACGCCATTGAAAGGAAAGACATACAATACCATACCATATCATATGATACCATACCATATTTTACCATGCCATACCATACCATACCATGCAAGGCATGGCATGGAAAAGGCATGGAAAGTGATGGAAAGGCATGGTATAGAAAGGTAAGGTATTCCTTCAAGGAATGGCAAGTGATGAAAAAGCAATGGAAAAGGCATGGAAACTAATGGAAAATTGATGCAGGAGCATCGCCAACAAGCGTCGGTGGAAGACAAGTAGATATGCTAGCGCACATTTTGAAGAAATTCATTTTTGAATTTCAAAAGATGAACCATTAATGTAATAGCTGAAAGGATGTGTTTTCTTTTAATGTTTTCAGAATTGTAGTTCATATCATGAGCATTTCTCTCATATGCCGGTTGCGGACATTTATTAGAATAAACGTAAAGTAGTTGTAGTCTTTAATTCGATAAGATAGTTTTAAAATTGTAGGAGGGAAATAATGAAGAAGACTCCCTCATATGTATTGTATTGTCATTCTCATTGTAAGTTATAGTAGAGCAAGAGAGAGCATAGGAGAGAAGAGAAGAACAAAGATTGTAGAAGTTGTATAAGTAGATAGTTGTTGTTTTTGTAGACCATGTACATAAGCACTTGAATTAATATAAGAATGCTTTGATCAAATTGTCTGGTGTATTTTGGTTCTTGTATGCATCTATTGAATGGTATGTTTACAGTTTAATTCTAGTCTCTGTTATGCATTTGGTTCAATACCATATGTATGTGATTTTATGTTGAATGTATGAAGTCTGTGAGGAGATTAATTGTTTTTCTTCCTGAGAATTCTTGAAAGGATTGCATTGAAAGTCCGAAAAGAGTGTGTTGACAAGGTTGTAAGCTTATCTTGAAAATATCAGGAGAGATAACGTTAACTTATACCATTAAAAGTGCAAGTATAGCACATAGCCATGCAAGGTGTGCCCAGGCTAAAGATAGTCTTAGACTCTTCCAACCCAAGTGAGTGGTTGAAGAACTTTTGTTGCAAGAAGTGTGTAGAGTTGGAGTGTTCAAATAACCAAAGGTTATTGTGGAAGCTGGAAGTAGTGCGAGTAGGACTCCTTAGAATCCTTGAGTTTGCAACGAGGATCAAGCTCAAGAAGGACTGAGTCATCGGAATTTTGGAGGAAAGACAAGGTTTTGAAGTTACCTCATGGAAGTAAGATCAGAAGGGTTGACGCTGAGTTATTTGGCGAGGAACCATTGAGAACCTCGAAGGACGATATAAATTGCAGAAGGGAGAAAACACCGATTTCCATGGGCCATTGGATCCAGTAGATCTGCGGGAAAGATAAGGGTGAGAGTCTTTCAACACTCGTAAGATGAGGAGAGATAGTACCCATCATATCTGAAGGAGTGTGAGTCTTTGATTTGGAACTCTAGAATATCGAGAAGTTGGGAGACAGGAGAGTGGAGGAAGCCACTTTCAGAAGTTGCAAGTCATCAAATTTCAACTTCGCAAAAAAAGGATCTAGACCATTGGATTGTGGGGAAATCAGAACCATCAATCTGGCATCGCGAACATCATGAGTTCGAATTTTGGGAAAAGGGGAGAGAACTACTTCGAAAATTATTGATACATGAAATATCGACGTGCTCACAAGCTAGGCCCCAGTTTGCAGTTGGAGGTCACATCAACAAGAATTTAAGGGAGAAGATAGGGACCGTTAAGCCCTATTTCAGAGTTTGGGAATGGGAGGAGTCAGGGCGAGTCGAAATAGAAGTCTCTCAATGGAGAAATGTGAAGCACCTTTTGGTAAGGCTCTTGGTCACTGCCAGTGGTCGCGTAAGGGGATCTTGCACCTAGTTCTTTCTCAAGCAGGCAGATTTCGAAAAGAGAACTTGTGGTTTTTAGGTGTTAAAGGTTCCAATGGGGACCAAGGAGCCATTTTGGCTAAGAGGAGTTCGAAGATCCATTGATCGGGAGGTCATAAGACCCTATTGAGGTGGGGCTCTATGTCAATTGGTATCATAGCTTAAAAATATTATTTTCTCTAAGAAAGGGAAGACAGAGGACAATTGTGATTTGAATTCTGCGTAGACAGATTGAAACAATGTTTCCAAGAAGACGTCCAGAAATAACTTTACCCGATCTAGTTGTGGAGAGGGAAACGAGAGAACTTCATGCTCGATTAGATACTATGGATACAACATAGAGACAAACACCTGATACTGGAGATATTGGTGAGGATTAAAGTGATAACTAAGAAAGAGAAGAAGAAGATGTATTCAAAGATGCTGCAGAGGAACGTCTATTTAAAGTTGTTGCAAGAATAGGTGCTAGAGAAAAGTTGGACATCCCTATGTATGAAGGCAACTTGGAAATTGTGGATCTAATAGATTGGCTTAGATCTCTAGATAAATACTTTGATTATGAAGATATCTAAGAAGATAAGAAAGTTAAGCACGTTGTCAGTAGACTGAAAGGACATGCAACACTGTGGTGGGATGAATTGTAGGTTGATAGGTGTTCCAAGTGAAAAGAAAGAATTAAGAGTTGGGATAGAATGGTAGTGAAGATGAAAGCCAAGTTCATACCCAAATATTACCAAATCAATATGTTTCGAACAATGCATAGTTTGAGACAAAAGGGGATGACAGTGAAGGAGTATACATAGGAGTTTAATCGGTTAAACATCAAAGATGGTAATCGTGAGAGTGATGATAAAAAGGTCATCAAGTATATGAACGACCTAAGATATGAAATTCAAGACGAGATGAGTGTGGTGACAATCAGAAATGTGGAAGATGCATATCAGTTTGCTCTGAAGGAAGAAGAAAAATTGGTCAGGAAGCAAGGTCAAAAGGGTGGAGGTAGAAGTTAGAGAAAAGGTAAAGAAATTGCCTAGGATAGAGTACAAAAGCCCAAGGATGAATAAAATAAGCCACATAACCACCCAGAAAGGGATGGAAGTTCACAAGGGAGACAATATGTCGATAGGAACACTTTTCCTCGAGCAAGAGGAAGAGGAAGATGTAGAGGAGGTGTAGTAATGTGTTTTGTTTGTGGGAAGATAAGACACAAGTATTGGGAATGTATCGATAGAAAAAGGGATGGAGGAGTTGAATCTCACATTTCATAAGATAAAAGCAGAAATGTTGAGGCAGAAGATGCAGAAGGTCGAAGATCCTTGATGATGAGGAAAATTTTCTTGAAACCAGAGAATGAGATGGAAAATCTAGTATAGAGGAACAGTTTGTTTAGGACTACTTGCAAGGCCAAAGATAGTGTATGCAAGGTGATAGTTGACAGTGGAAGCATAGATAATTTAGTATCCACAGATATGGTGGAGAAGATAGAATTGGAGACAGTTTCACATCTAAGCCCATATAAATTCTCGTGGTTGGAAAAAAGACATCAAGTAACATTCACTAAACAATGTTTAGTTGAATTTAAGATATGGGGATATACAAATGAGATTTTATGTGACGTAATTACCATGGATGTTTGTCATATTTTGTTGGGGAGGCCTTGGAAATATGACAAAAATGTTATTCATGATGGAAGAAATAACACTTACACCTTGGAGAACAATGGTAGGACACATATGTTGCTACCAATTGATGACATGAAGGTGAAAGAAGAAACAAGAAATACTATACTTCTCATGAGTGGGAAGGAACTTCTGGATGAAGTCAAGAAAGGGGAAGAAATGCAGTTTGTTGTGGTTAGAAAAACTAGAGTCATCTTGACCAATACCTCAATATATGATCTACCTCAATAAGCCATCATATTGAACTTATACTAGGATCAATTTTTCCAGACAAAGTCATGTACAGATTGACTCCGTAGGACAATGAAGAGGTTAAGAAGCAAGTCCAGGATTTGATGGACAAAGGGTTGATTAGAGAAAGATTGATTCCATGCGTTGTACCAACATTGTTAAGTTCAAAGAAGGATGGCGGATTGAGAATGTGTACAGACTTGACGGCTAGAAACAAAATCACCATCAGGTACATATTTCCTTTACTCATAATGGATGACTTGATGGATTCTTGAGTAGGGAAAAGTTTTTTTCAAAAATTGATTTGAAAAGGGAAGATCATCAGATTAGAATGAGAGAAGGTGATTAATGGAAAACATCATTAAATACGAATGAAGGGATGTATGAATCGCTTGTTATGTTGTTTGGCTTGGCGAATGCGCCAAGTACTTTCATGAGATTGATGAACGAAGTCTTGAAAGATTTAATTGGAAAGTTTGTAATTGTGTATCTTGATGATATACTGATCTTCAGTAAGACCAAAGAAGATGATTTGAAAAATTTAACTCTAGTGATGAGGAGGTTGCAACAAGAGAAATTGTTGATAAATATGAAGAAGTTGTCTTTCATGAAGACATAAATATGAAGAAGTTGTCTTTAGAATGAGTTGAAGATGGATCAGGAAAAGGTAAAAGAAATCAAAGAGTGGTCATCACCAAGGAATATATTTGAAGTCAAAAGCTTCCATGGAATAACTAGTTTTTATAGGAAGTTCGTCATAAATTTTAGTGGAATTTATGCACCAATGATGGACATAGTCAAGAAAAGACATAAATATTTTCATTGGACAAAAAAAGTAGAAAAAGGTTTCAAGTTGTTGAAAGAGAAGATAATTGAACAGTCAGTTCTAGTTCTACCATATTTCAGTGAGACATTTCAAGTGATATGTGACACAAGTGGGTTTGCGATTGGAGCAGTCTTAAGTCAAGACTATAGTTGCACACTTCGGTGAGAAACTGAATGAGGCCAAAAGAAATTACTCCAGTTATTACAAAGATTTTTATCCAGTCATACAAGCGCTGAAGAAATGGAGGCACTACCTAGTTACAAAAGGGTTCATTTTGTATAGCGACAACTAGACCTTACAGTTTATAACCATAAAAGAGAAACTAAACCAAAAGCATGCAAAATGGGTTGAGTTCATGCAGAACTTTACTTTTGTTATAAATCACATTTCTAGAAATCCTAACAAGGTAGTTGATGCATTGAGTAGGAAATTTTTTATTCTACAGGAGTTTTGAGTGAAGACCTTAGGTTTTGATAGCCTTGAGGAAATGTACAGAGAGGATTCAGATTTTTAAAATGATTACAAAGCATGTCAGAATCCTATTTTAAGAGACAGGAGCCAATGGATTGAATATTTAATTCAGGATGAATTGTTATTCAAGGCAAATAAGTTGTGTATTCTGAAGAGTTCTATGAGAGAAAACCTTATGAAGGAAAATCATAGCGGGGGATTGGCTAGACATTTTGTCCATGAAAAAATATTTGTGCAACTGAACAGTTTCTATTATTGGCCAGGAATGAGGAAATATGTTCGAAAATTTGTCAATAGATGTAGAATCTACCAGCACACAAAGGGGAAAAGATAGAATACTGGGTTGTATCAACCATTGCCAATACCAAAGAGGTTGTGGGATGTGGTAAGCATAGATTTTGTGTTGGGACTGCCAAGGACACAAAGAGGCTATGATTCCATATTTGTGGTAGTTGATAGATTTTCCAAAATGGTACATTTCATTCCATGTCAAAAAACTAGTGATGCAACACACATTGCAAATATGTTTTTCAAAGAAGTTGTTCGACTTCATGGTTTACCCAAGAGTATTGTTTCAGACAGAGATACCAAATTTGTTGGTAATTTTTGGAGGACACTATGGAAGAAGTTGGGGATGAATTTATCTTTTAACTTAGCACATCACCCTCATCCGGATTGACAAACTGAGGTAGTAAATCGAATTCTGGGGGACTTATTGAAGAGTTTAGTAATTGAACATCATAGTCATTGGGATTAGATTCTGCTGCAAGGAAAATTTGCATATAATGACTCACCTAATTGGAGTACAAAAAAGAGCCCATTTCATATAATGTATGGAATGCAGCCAAGAGGAGTATCTGAGTTGAGATACTTAGAGAAGAATGAGTTCAAGAGTGCTGGAGTGGAAGATTTTGTAGCAGAAATGCAAGAGCTCCATAGAAATATTAAAGAGAGGTTGCGGAGTTCTAACCACGAATACAAGCATAGAAAAGATCAACACAGGAGAGAGATTCAATTCAAATAGGTATATTTAGTTTTGGCCCATCTCAAAAAAGAAAGGTTCCCAAGGGTAACATATAACAAGTTGAAGATGAAAAAGATAGGGCCATGTAAAATTTTAAGGAAATTTAAGGCAAATTCTTATGAGATAGAATTTCCAGATGATGTGGGCATATCACCCATATTCAACATAGAATATTTTTATCCTTACAGAGAAGATGAAGCAGAAGGAGTAGAGAGTCATAAGGAAATTCATTGGGTCAAATAGATTCCTGTAGTTGCAAAGTCGCATATGGAAAATATCATTTATCAGAGAGTTAGTAAGAACACCCACAGGAAGACATATTTTGAATATTTGGTAAAATGGAGAGGAAACCTGATTGAAGATGGCAGTTGGGAAAGTGAAGCAAATATCTAGAAACATGGACAACCGGTGTAGGAGCTCATAAATAGGAGTCCATGAATTTTTCAGCTAGAGGAGTATGATGCAGGAGCATCACCAACAAGCACGGGTGGAAGACAACTAGATATGCTAGCACACATTTTGTAGACATTCTTTTTGAATTTAAAAATATGAACCGTTAATGTAATAGTTGGAAGGATGTGTTTGATTTTAATGTTTTGGGGATTGTAATTCAGATCATGAGCATTTCTCTCATCTATAAGTTGCAGACATTTATTAGAATAAATGTAAAGTAGTTGAAGTCTTTAGTTCGATAAGATAGTTTTAAGATTGTAGGAGGGAAAAACTCAAGAAGACTCCCTCGTATGTATTGTATTATCATTCTCATTGTAAGATATAGTAGAGAAAGAGAGAGCATAGGAGATCAATGAAGAACAAATATTGTAGAATTTGTGTGAGTATATAGTTGTTGTTGTTGTAGACCAAGTACAAAAGAACTTGAATTAATGTAAGAATGCTTTGATCCAATTGTCTGGTGTATTTTGGTTCATGTATGCATCAATTGAATGGTATGTTTAGAGTTTAATTCTAGTCTCTGTTATGCGATTGTTTCAATTCCATATGTATGTGATTTCATGTTGAATGTATGAAGTCTGTGAGAGATTATGAGGGTCAATTGTTTCTCTTCTTGAGAATTCCTACAAGGAGTACAACGAAAGTCTGCAAGGAGAGCATTGACAAGGTTCTGAGTTTATCTCAGAAATATCAGAAGAGACAATATTAACTTATACCAATCAAAGTGTGAGTATAGAACAGATCCGTGCAAGTTTTTCGCGGGATGAGGATAGTCTTATACTCTTCCAACCCAAGTGAGTGGTTGAATAAATTCTATCACAAGGAGTGCACAAAGTTTGATTGTTTGAATAACCAAAGGTTATTGTAGAATCCACAAGGAGTGCGAGCATGATTCTTTAGAATCCTTGAGGTTGCAACAAGGATCAAGCTCAGGAAGGATAGAGTTGAGGTAAGTTCAGAGGAAAGATGAGGTTTTGAATTTACCTCATGGAAATAAGATTAGAAGGGTTGACGCTGAGTTATTTGGCGAGGAACCATCAAGAACCTCGATCAACAATAGAAATTATTGAAGGGAGAAAACACTAATTTTCATGGGCTGTTGGATCCAATAGATCCACGGGAAGGATAAGGGAGAGATTCTTGCAAGACTCACAAGCTCAGGAGAGATAGTAGCCATCATATCTGAAGGAGTGTGAGTTGTTGATTTGGCACTCTAGAATATCAGGAAGTAGGGAGTTGGGAGAGTGGAGGAAACCACTTTCAGAATTCACAAGTCATGAAATTTTGAGTTCACGAAAAAAGGATCTAGATCGTNAAATATTGTAGAATTTGTGTGAGTATATAGTTGTTGTTGTTGTAGACCAAGTACAAAAGAACTTGAATTAATGTAAGAATGCTTTGATCCAATTGTCTGGTGTATTTTGGTTCATGTATGCATCAATTGAATGGTATGTTTAGAGTTTAATTCTAGTCTCTGTTATGCGATTGTTTCAATTCCATATGTATGTGATTTCATGTTGAATGTATGAAGTCTGTGAGAGATTATGAGGGTCAATTGTTTCTCTTCTTGAGAATTCCTACAAGGAGTACAACGAAAGTCTGCAAGGAGAGCATTGACAAGGTTCTGAGTTTATCTCAGAAATATCAGAAGAGACAATATTAACTTATACCAATCAAAGTGTGAGTATAGAACAGATCCGTGCAAGTTTTTCGCGGGATGAGGATAGTCTTATACTCTTCCAACCCAAGTGAGTGGTTGAATAAATTCTATCACAAGGAGTGCACAAAGTTTGATTGTTTGAATAACCAAAGGTTATTGTAGAATCCACAAGGAGTGCGAGCATGATTCTTTAGAATCCTTGAGGTTGCAACAAGGATCAAGCTCAGGAAGGATAGAGTTGAGGTAAGTTCAGAGGAAAGATGAGGTTTTGAATTTACCTCATGGAAATAAGATTAGAAGGGTTGACGCTGAGTTATTTGGCGAGGAACCATCAAGAACCTCGATCAACAATAGAAATTATTGAAGGGAGAAAACACTAATTTTCATGGGCTGTTGGATCCAATAGATCCACGGGAAGGATAAGGGAGAGATTCTTGCAAGACTCACAAGCTCAGGAGAGATAGTAGCCATCATATCTGAAGGAGTGTGAGTTGTTGATTTGGCACTCTAGAATATCAGGAAGTAGGGAGTTGGGAGAGTGGAGGAAACCACTTTCAGAATTCACAAGTCATGAAATTTTGAGTTCACGAAAAAAGGATCTAGATCGTTGGATCGTGGGGAATTTAGGACCATCGATCTGGCATCATAGCTATCGTGAGTTATCATTTCGGGAGAAGGGTAGAAAACTACTTCACAAATTCCCGATACACGAAATCCAAATGTGCTTAGAAGTTGGGCCCCAGGTTGCATCCAGAGGTCACATCAACAAGAATTTAAGAGAGGATCTAGGGACCGTTAAGACCTATTTTAGATTTTGGTAATTGGAGAAGTTAGGGAGACTCGAAATATAAGTCCCAAAATCATGAAATGTGAAGGGCCTTTTGGTAAGGATCTTGGTCACTGCCAGTGGTTGCGTGAGGGGAGCTTGCGCCTAGTGCTTGGTCACGGGAAGATTTCAAAAAAAGGACCTGTTGCTTTTAGGTGTTGAAGGTTCCAACGGGGACTAAGGAGCCATTTTGGCGTAGAGGATTTCAAAGATCCATTGACAGGGAGGTTAACAAAACCTGTTTAGGTGGGGTTCTGCATCAAAAATGCATGGAAAGGAATGGGATGGAAAGGCATACCATACCATACCATACCATTCAAGGGCATGGAAAGGAAAGGCATATCATACCATACCATATGATACCATACCATACCATACCATGCATGTTAAGGTAAGGCATGGAAAGGAATGGCATGGTATGGAAGCACATGGCATGGAAAAGAAAATGTGTGTCATGGAAAAGACATGGAAAGTGATGGAAATGAATGGGATGGAAAAGAAAGGTACGCCTTCAAGGAATGGAAAATGATTGAAAAGGCATGACATGGAAAAGGCATGGAAAAAGAATGGAAAGGAATGGGATGACAAGGCATGGTATGGATATACAAGACATGGAAAGTGAAGGAAAGACAAGGCATGGCAAGGCATACCATACCATACCATACCCTACCATACCAAAGCAAGGAAAGGAATACCATACGAATAAAAAGCATACCATACCAAGGAAAGGCATACCATACCATACCATACCATACCATACCATACCATGGCATACCACACCATACCATACCATACCATAAGATACCATACCATACCATATCATGCAAGGCCATGGAAAGGAAATACATAGGATACCATACCATACCATATCATGCAAGGCCATGGAAAGAAAATACAT
>SNQJ01S0042634.1:8723-19256 GCA_010110895.2 Picea sitchensis
AGGGTGGGCAAAGTGACAGGTGCCAAGGGAGGGGGAAAGACTGTCGCTTTAGGTGGAGTGGATTCTTCAAGGGGAGGGACTGCTTCAATGGGAGGGACCGCCTCAGGAGGAGTGGTAGTTTCACAGGGAGAGTCCAAGGTAGGCGGTTTCCTTCCACAGGCCGCGTACTAGGCTGCTCCCCAATTTGGCTTACCCCAGGGTCGCAGCATGGTGAACAACAAGCTCCACAACAGGAAAGGAAACCAAGAGAGGTTGCACCAGAGCTCGAATGCAGGATGAAGGGAAGGGAGAGCCATGGAGGCCTGACTATGAGAATTGTGAGCAAGAAAGTGAGGCTTAAGAGACCCCATCATGACCAAAAGAACCGGGAGAAAGGGTTGTATATGAGGCGATGGGGAAGAACCTCTGCACGACACCATGAAGATGCACAAGTTGTAGAGCTTCCAGATCCTGTGAGCATCGAGATGAAAATGCGAAGTGGAGGGTGGCGGTAGGTAATGTAAAGGCTCGAGGTGATAGAGGAGGGGAGGTGGCGAAGGTCATATGCTAGGTGGTGTATGGCTTGGCCAAGTGGCCTTGTCCTTGCTTGGAGTTGTCATGTCACGAAGGCATCCCATTCGGGGGTAGATACTTGGTGTGAGATATGTTCTTGCAAGAAATGAATGTGGAGTGAGTGGGATTGGTAGAAGGGGTACAAGAGAAGATACCTTCTTCCAACTCGACTTTGAAAGTTTCCAGCTATTCAACTACTTGATTGGTCGTTCTTCTTACATGGGACAAGAGGATTACCTGTTGCTGCTAGAGAATAGATTTTATTCTGCAGATCCCATTCATGATTCGCCAGCTTGGAGATATTTTCTCCGCGTCTTCCCCATCGAGAATATGTGAGAGGAGATTTATGACAATTTGTGAATCACCTGCCGTGATGAGGGGAAAAAAATATTTCTCTGAGGCTGCTTGCAGGCCGTAGAGGAGACTCCATATTTCTGTGGCATTGTTGGTGTTGTGCCCCATGCTGCCTGCCAGGATGTGAAGGATTTCCCATTTACTGTTCTGGATGACCGCCTTGTAGCCAGCTGGTCCCGGGTTTCCTTTCGAGGCTCCATCAAAATTAAGTTTGAAGAAGTTCATGGGTGAAGCCCCCCAAAGAGTGGGGCTGGTCGTGCGTCCTGCAACTACCATAGGCCTTTATGGGGTTGGAGTGATATTCAGTCTCCATGCTCTGAGGATGTTGTATTCATTTTGTGGGATTTGTAGGTCCTGCTCCATCCAGGGATGCAGTGAGATGGTTTCATTGATATTGGTGTGGATTGTGGTCCAAACCTCTTGCCACGTTATGGTGATTGAATTTAAGATTCTTATGTTCCTCTCTTTCCAGATTTGCATAGGATGAATCTTGGGAGAAGCTACCATATTATATTGAGGATGGGAGAGTGAAAAAATGAGCTTCTCCATTCTACAATGGTTTCCTTTAGACCCATGCGGTTCATGTCCGATGTTCTCATGATGCTAGTACTCTAATCTCAAATGCATGAACTATAGTGGCAGAGATTGAGGAGATGATTTTGGGTTTCTTCCCTTCCTCTTGTCCACATAGCTAACACCAAGAGGGGCCAATGAAACCCAGTTTTCTTAAGTTATCCCAAGTGAGGATGTTGTTGTGTGCCACTAACCAGAGAAAGGTGTTGATTTTCGGCCTTGATTTCATATCCCAGATTTTTCCCCATACCTCCTCTCGAGGCAAGGTTCTTTGACCTACTTTTAAGTAGTATGCTTCAGGGATGTTGAAGGCACCTGTGGTGGAGTGGCCCAACTTGAAAATTTCCTCCCCTTGTTGGCTTAAAAATTTCCTTGATGCGAGATGCTCCTTTAGGGGTCAGAGGTTGAACATCGGGGGAATATTCAGGTGCTCGTGGGAGTTTTTCCAGGTATGCCATAATTCTGCTAGATCGAAAGGCTTCTAGATGTCGATGACTCTATGAAGTCCTGCGACATTTGTAAAGGGAATAAGGTCTCTGAGAATTGGATCTATATTCAAGGCAGGGAGTTGTTTCCACGAGTCACTCCAGAATTTTTCCAATGATCCATTTTGTAGTTCCTAGAACGAATGGTCCATGATGAGTCCTCGATTGTTCCGGGCGACATTCCAGATGAGTGATCCTATGCTTTGACCATTCCACCAGATGAGTTCTTTTTTCGGGGTTGTGGGGGTGTATTTATTTCTCCACAATCGAGCCTAGATATCTTGAGGTCTTTTCAACCATATCCACCAGATTTTAGCATAGAGGACTTTGCTGAGAATGGCTGGGTCACGTAGACCGAGGCCTCCTACATTTTTTGGGGTGCAGACCTTTTGCCAGCTTACCAAGGAAATTTTGCGTCCTTCCTTGATGCCTTGCCAAAAAAATATTCTTTGGATCATTCTTAAGGTGTTGAGGATGAAACTCGAGGCTGCCAAGGCTGAGAAGGTGTAGATTGGGAGAGCTTGGAGGAATGATTTAAGGAGAATGAGGCACTCAGGAAAATTGAGGTAGAAAAAGGTCCAAAGGGAGAGTCTCTTCCTGAAACTGGATAGCAAGGAGTCCCATGAGGCATTCCTGAGTGGGTTATCAATGAGGGGGATGCCCAGGTAGACTGATGGTAGGACGCTACGGGTGAAGCCCAAGATGAGAGTGAGATGGTTTTGGATAACTAGAGGCATGTTGAAGAAGAAGACTTGGGATTTGGTTAAGTTCACTTCCATTCCTGAAGCTTCACAGAAGAGATCAATGATGGATCTGAAGCACAAGGCTTCTCTAGCAGTGGAAAGTCCCATAAGAAGTAAATCGTCTACAAATTGGCTATGAGAGATGGGGGGAGAAATGAAATGGGGGTTGAGGCCCAAGAGAGAGTGGTCCCTGATAGCTTCTTTAAGTGTGTGGATGAGCCCTTCTTTCACAAGGATGAAAAGGAAGGGCGAGAGGGGGTCCCCTTGTCTTATTCCTCTTGAGGGGGAGAAAGGTTTGGAAGGGACACCATTGATGAGGATGGAAAATAGTGCTAAACAAGTGAGGTTGACAATCCAAGAGACCCAAATGTGATCAAAGACAAAGGCTAGGAGAGAATATTTAATGTAGCTCCAGCTTAACTTGTCGAAAGCTTTAGAAAGATCCAGTTTTAGGAGCATACCTTGTGTTTTGGTAGAGTGAAGGGAATGGATAACTTCATGAGCTAGGATTAGGCTATCCAGAATTTGATGACCTTCTATGTAGCTGAATTTCTCTAGGGAAATTAGGAATGGTAGAATGGGCTTGAGGCGGGTTGCAATGATCTTTGTTAGGAGTTTGTAAATGACATTGTAAAGGGCTATGGGTCTAAAATGTGTTGTAGAAGTGGTGTTGTTCTCTTTAGGGATGAGGGTGAGAAAATTTTCATTGAGAGCTTGGAGGACCTTTCTAGATATTCTAGAGTCCTCAATGATTTCCCACACATCCTCGTGGATAATGCCCCAATAGTAGTGAAAGATGTCTGAAGTGAAGTCGTCTAGTCCAGAGGCCTTGCCGAGCAGAGTGGCCTTAAGAGACTGATCGACCTCCTCCTGAGTGATTGGTCTCATCAAGGATTCATTTTTCTCCTTGGTGACCTCCTTGGGTATGTGTTTGAGGATAGAATCGATGGCCTGCGAGTGATCTACTGGGGGTTCCGTCAGAAGATATTGGTAGTAGGTAAGCAATTCCTTTTCCATATCAGCATGTTGTTGAATTTCTGTACCTTGATCTGAAATTAGATGGGTGATGCGATTGGTTTGGTGCCTCTGGACCATGGATCTATAGAATAATTTGGTGTTTTTTCCCCCTCTTTCAGCCACATGATGCGATATTTTTGTCTCCAGAGAAATTCTTACTGCGCTTTCTTTCTATAATCTGGTTTTTGGGGAGTGGTTCTTTTGTTTTTAGAGCTCTTGTTAGACCTTGTGTCGGGATCTGTTGTTGTAGTGTTTGCATTTTCTATTGTAGATGCTCTTATTCTTGGAAGATATCACCAAAGATAGACTTGTTCCATATTTTGAGTTGTTGCTTGAGGGTTTTTAGCCTTTGTTGAAATATGTACATCGGGGTTCCTATTTGGATGGACGCCTCTTCCCACCAAGCCTTGATGTTTTCTTGGAAATCTAGGTGAGTCAACCAAAATTTTTCAAAATGGAAAAAATTTCTGCCTGGGGTGCCAGTCATGTTGAGGGTTAGAAGAATTGTCCAGTGATTTGAACCTGTGGTATCGATGACTGTGGCATTCCATGCTAGACTGTCCATCATGATGGCTTCATAAATTAGGAAGTGGTCCAGTCTACTGGATACATGTTGGGCCCCTGAGCATCTGTTGGACCAGATAAATGGCCCATTGTCTGTTTCAATGTCAATGAGGTTCAGTAGTCCTATGGTACGGTTAAATAGAATGTTGTCATTTCCCAAGGAGTGATTGTCTCCATTTGTTTCCTCTAGCCCCGTGATCATATTGAAATCACCCCCGAGGATCCACCTTTGGGGGCCTAAGTGTTCTGCTACCCATTCCATGTGCTGGAGGAATGCTTCTATGTACCCTGGTCTGGGGGGTCCGTAGATGTTTGTGATGTAGCCTTGTTTGTTCGAACCAATGAGGCGAAAAGAGGCTGTGATGGTCCATTTTGAAGTAAAAAGTTGTCAAGTAGAATGGTCGTTGGATTCTAGAGCAGTGAAAGACCTCTTGTTTCCCCATTAGCTTCCACTTCCACATGTTGTGCATGTGTCTAGCATCGTTGAAGTGTGGTCTGTGCCTCTGTTCCTACACATTTCATTTCCTGTAGGTGTAGTATGTCTGGTTGTTCCTTCCTGATTCTGTCTTTGAGCAGGGTTTGTTTTCTTTTTGTGTTAAGGCCTCTTATGTTCCAAGATAGTATCTTCATGAGGAAAGTGGGGGTTGGAGGGGGGGGTAAGTTGTCTGAGATCAAATGAATTTGACCTGTGTTGACAAGAAAGTTATCGACGTCCTGGATGAGCTGGTGTTTTGGTTTCCTGCCTCTCTTTTTATCCTCCTTTGTAGTTTTACGTTGTTCCTTGGTGGTTTCTTTTTGTATGCCCAGGTTTGTGCTGGCTCAGGATTTACCTCCTACATAAGAGTTAAGGAAGACTTTGTGCACCTTGCATAGTTGGCCAAGTAGTATGGTCTACAACTGATGCTCATGATAGGCTTGTTCTAGATGCGCCATATCGATACCTGCTAGCCCTTGATCTTCCAAGTCCATGTATGAATCCCCCATTTCTAGCCTGAGAGTGGTTGGAAGGGAGGCCGCCGTGACTAGTGGTTTTGAGGAAGAAAGGACATGGGGATCTTGCATGACAGGGATTTGACTGGTTGTAGGTGTTGTCATAGGGTTAGTAGAGGAAGAGGGGGTATCCAACAGGGTTTGGAGGGAATGAAACGATTTCTTGGTGGGGGGTCCAGTAGGGGCCTGGGGGGGTTCCCTTCTCACCTGGTGCTTTCGACAGCCTGTGACCTGGGTGAAGCCATCCTTGGGTTTGTCAGTATCCTCTTGAGCTGGCTTGGGGGGGTTATTTAAAGGGTATTCTTAGAATATATGTCCATGCTCGTGAAACTTGCGACATCGGAAGGGGATGTACTCATAATCTAGGGTTTGGGACCATTCCTTGTATTGATTGTCTAGGATAATGGTTCCAGGGAGGGGTTTTGATATATTTAAATAAACATAGATGCAGGCATAAGCAATGTAACTTCATTGTTTTTTTGCCTTTGAAGCTTTGATGTAGCTACCAATGGTGTTTCCAATCCCTGCAAGGATCTCCTCCAGCCAAAATTCCTATGGGAGTGAGTATAGCCTTAGCCAAATCAGAGCGTGGGTGAAGTCTTCCTTTTTTGGGTTGAATCTCTCCATCTAGAATCGAAGAAACAGGCCTATCGAGTTGTAGAAGTATGGCCCCCCTTAGAATAGGTGATTTATGTCCTCCAGATTATGCAATATGATTGTAAAGAATCCTTTTGATCCTAGTTGGAGGTCATAATGACCCTTGGGTTTCCACCAATGGTGAATCCATTTGACCAAGTCTTTTTCGGAAGGCCATAACCCCAGGAATTTACCTATCAAAGCAAAATCTCCCATGTATTTTTTCTGATCCTCCATTCTCAGTGAGATGATGGTATATTTGGGAGCTATCGAGGCTTGTGGAATGCATTTGATGGGTTCCCAAGTGTGTTTGGTTCTTGGTTGACCGGTTTCTGGGTTGATTTCCATCGGGTTTTCCTTCAGCATTTCATCCTCCCAGATTAATTTTTTCATGTCGTCTGAGAGTTCGAAGGTTTGGCATTTGAAGTGAGTGGAGTCGTGCTCCTTCCCTGTGAAAATACTGTAGGAGGGAGTTGAGGGCTCCCCTCCCTCGGCCTCCATGTTCATGGATATGGAAGAAAGGTGGCGGATGGCGACAGGTTTCAGAGAAAAAATCCTAGTGCTCTTTTTTGTGTCTTTGAATTTTCACTTTATCTTGTTTTTCTTCTTCAATGGTTTTGCTGCTCTAAGGGACTTCTTTTTAATCACAAATCCCTTTCCACAAGTCATTGAAGATCAATGTGCTCTTGACCTTCTTATACCAATATGTATATTTATCATTGTCGATCATCACCACACTAATAATGGATATGAGAGAATGCATTTTCTTCTGTTGTCTTCACACACGTTAGCAAATGAAAATACAATGAAACTGCACCATGAAATTTTATTTCTAATTGTCATGTCCTTGATTCAGAACTCTTTGTAATTGTACATATAGGTTGGTGAGATGAATTGGTACCAAATGTAAAGCTAATGAATATTTAGTTTGGTGAGCCACAAACACCTTAGTTTGGTGTTTTGCGCATCCAAGTAGTGCATGGGAAAGTGTTAACAAAGACAGAGTGTGCATAGGCTATGTGTTGCGTGCACCTAGGAAAGTGTGCACATTGCACTATGTTTCTCTCACTTGGGTTAGTGCACAAGAATAAATGAATATGTATGGAGGACAAAGAGGCTATGTGATTATGAGAATGGTGAGCCTGGATGAAGATAGGCTAATGCACCTATAAATGTAAATATAATCATGAATATTAATACAATATTGTATCGCTTCACACTGACTGACCCAAATGAATAGAGATGGGGGGGCTACTCCACCAAAAAACAAAAAAGGGGGGTGAGTTGTAAGTCTTGGGTATTTTTTTAAAATATTTCTGGGAAAAGTGTAAATTTTAGATATATTATTTTATCCTAAGTTCCTCGGGGTAGGGAACGGGTCACCAAGTGGCTTAAAGACGATTTTGGGGGTGACAAGTTTCAAGTGGAAGTCATAAAATATATATTGTTGGCCTTGGTGTATTTTTGGGGGGATTACAATTATTATTCATATTGCAATATTTGGTGAGTAGAAGGGGGTGAGACTATATGGAAAATTTGATTATCACCATATATGCTCAGAGAAGCTTGCATGAAGTTGTGGGGTGGTATCCATATTTTCATTGTTGAATATTCAGGTTGGAAGATCATGAGCAGTCTCTCTGGGTGAGGTACTGGCTATTGTGGAGTGGTTTCTAGATCCATAATCATACTTTCTAGGTGAGATTTTTGCTGAGAGTTTTTCCCTAGTGCGTTGATCATTAGTCATAGGGCTCAGAGACTTCTTGTCTGGACTGTTGCTGGTAACCCTAGAAAGGGAAGTGGGGCAGCGAAAGGATTGGTGAACAGAGAAGGGGAACACTTCCTTAGGTGTGATAGTTGCATGGGGAATGAGGGACTGTGGGATAGATGTAGCAATGGGAACTTAGGACTAGGAATTTATTTTTAGTTTTAGACCATAGTTGGTCACTAGGAACCCTTTTCTCTGGTGGAGTTGAGCTCTAGCTCGGGGTGACCTGTTGCTGAAATTTTATGAGAAACTGGATCTATGGTTGGGAGGAACGTCTAAGTCAAGGCTATGGTTTGTTATTTTCATTTAAGATAAGTATTCCTTATGTACTTTTCTTGGTTACTGTGTGCATATTTGACTATGTTTGAAATGGGTTAATTCTTTTATGTGTTTCATATAAGTATTTGTTTTTATTTGGTTTAATATCGCTTGAATATGTAAATATGGTGGTTTTAACCTCTAATTGTATATGTGCATGAGTATGTCAGTTGATGGTAACTTTGCATGTTATGTTTAACCTTATGATTTTGATTATGAGTCATCAACAAGAGAATTGAGTGGTTGGGTCCACAGAAATGTAACCGGTATGCTCCAAGAGGTTGTAACTCATTTATGTGTGTGGGTAAGGAATTAGACCCACACATAGTGATAATAGAAGTGGCACATGATGCCCACATGGCTGTGCACATAGTCATACTGTAGGGACAATATGATGGTGCACAATGTTGTTTGATTTAATTCCACTTCTTAAGGTTGTATTAAAAGAAATTACTACTTTCGTTGTTATAATATGGGTGGCGCAACTCAATATTGGGTTGAGCATGTTACCTTAAAGTGATACTGCACAGAATTGTGTGAAGAGTAGAAAATGTGTAGTGGAGTTTCAAAGTAGTATGGTCTGGTAGTATACTGGGTGCATTACAACTTGGTATATGAGCATGTGTAAAGTGGTAACAGGACTCAGTGGAAGACTAGGTACATTGCATAATTTCAGGTTGTGAGACGTGGCCCAACCTGGGTGGTTGGGGATGTTACATTCTGGTATCACAACCATTGGTTCAACACTGGACTTGTATGGGTAAGATATTCGTGTGAATATATGTGCGCATTAAGTATTGGTGCCACATAGTGTAAAGTTAGTTTTCATGTAAAACCATTGGTATGCGATATAGAGTTGTGATGCGCTCAAGACAATGATGCATTGGTGTGCACACTAAAGCTTGCAATGCTAAAATCATCCAAGAAATATGAGGGAAGGATTCTGACAAAATGGTGCAATATTTTCATGTGGTTGTTGCATGAAATCATCTAACAAATCCTATTTTCCTACACATTTTGTAGAACTTTCAGCAAATAGATAAGGACATAGTCAGTGCAGAAGGTTAAAATCATGGAAGATGTGAAAAGGACTTATAGGCTTGATGATGAATTTGGGGATATGTATGTTGGTTTAGGTGTTGATGGTAGAAAATCCAAGGGGAAGTCCATGACCTTGGTAGAAACTATAAAAGTATAGCAGAAAGATGTCCAGAGCTATAAGGTTGATAATGAAAGGTTGATGAGAGCCAAGGTGGAACACGATGACTTAAATGTCAAATTAATGAAAAGTTTTGATAGAATATAAATGAAAATGGATAATGAGACATAAATGAGTAGATCAAGAAGTTGCAGTTCTCATGATGAGAAAAGCAGAGAAGAAAACAGTGTTGATAAGCATTCTTTCAGGAAAGCACACAATAGTTTGAGTACATCTCCTATCAGAAATGTAACAACCCTAAGTGTTTAATCAATTGTCATTGTTTAATTAATTGTTTAATGTATATTAGTTTAAATATTTAGTTAATTAATTGTCTTGGTTAAATATTTGTTGAATGTGAATTGGTTTAATTAACTAATTAAGTTATTTAATGATTAAATATTTGTTTAATAAAATCTAGTTTAATAAATTATTAATTATTATTTTGTATCGAATGATGGAACCATTAAAGAGAAGGAGATAAGGTGGTTGGCATTGAATGGAGGGATAAGGTGGGTGAGTATTAATGAAAGGGAGAAGGTGGTGAATGAGAAAGGGGGGAAAGGAGGATAAGAGGAGGGAAAAACACTCGAAGAGGGATTTTGGGGATTTTGGGGAGAGAGAATCATTTTGAGGGAGGAGAGGACTGTATTGTTGTTTGGGGCTGGAGTAGCTTGTTGGAGGTTGGCACTGATTTGCTTGAGGAACTTGTTGGAGTTTGGTGGAATGAAACAGGGGGCACCTGTTGCTGGGAGTTTTGGGCTCAGGGGCCAGGAATCCTTACGAAATCCTGTAGCTAGGGAGTTGGAGAGGCACTGTTCCTAGCTGGCTGGGAGGTTAGTCGGTTTTGGTAGAGCATCAGGAAAAGTTGGAGAACAATAGTAGCATCAGTTAGAGGTATGTATTTTCATTAATATGTTGAATATGTGGTTTATTATGATGAATAATGAATGGTCAAAAGTTAGGATAGCATTTATCTGTTTTAATTTATGTTTTTATAAGGCTCTGTTGGAAGAGACCTTACACATGGTATCAGAGCTTCGTTTAAAATATGGGACCAAAGGCCCACCTACCCACCCATCCTCTTGACCCTTGACTAATTTATATGCCTAATGATCCTTAAAAAAATAACAGCCCTGAAACACTCTAAAACTTTAAAACTTGTTGACCTGTACAAGTGAAATACTTGAAAAGGGTTATATAAACATAAATAACTAGATGTATAAATAATATATTTATGGAAAACTTATAAATCTGGGCCTCAAGGCCAAGCTCCAAACTCCAAGCTCCAGCTCCACCTAACCTGCAAGCCAAACACACAATTCTCTTTAACAC
>SNQJ01S0042634.1:24074-68592 GCA_010110895.2 Picea sitchensis
GTCTCGTACTGCCACCCCACTTGCATAAAACTCATAATGTTTTTCATGTATATGTTCTATGTCATTATGTTGTTGATGAATCACATAAACTAAATTGGAAGGAATTGCAGGTATCAAATGCAGGAACCCTCACAGTAGAACCATTACACATATTGGACTGTATATTTTGACAGCTCAGAAACCATCTGGTAGACCAAGTTAAGGTCCAGTGGGACAAGTATAGTCCAGGATCTTCTACTTGGGAATATGACGAGACGTTTCGATGCGATTTTCCCTCACTTTTTTGACCACCTCGAGAATATGTTCTCGAAGGTTGGGTGTATGTAACACCACATTTTGACTTAGACAGCTAGGATTACCTGAGGCCTAATCACTTTTTTTATATTCACAGTGAAACTATTAATGATACACTTGAACTTTTAAGACATAGAAACCTGTATGAATGTTTAAATGTTATTGATGATGATGGATATGATGTGATCTACTATGTGAATGTAAATTCTATGAATGTTTAGATGTTATTGATGATGATGGATATGATGTGATATATTGTGTGAATGAGAATCATGTGAAGGTTTAAATGCTATTTGAATGATGTTGGATATGATGCAATCTATTATGTAAATGATAATTCTATGAATGGGTAACGTTAATTGAATTATGAGATATTATGAGATCTATTTCTAACTTGAAAAATTTGATGTTAAAGTTGTTGGTACGTGGATACCGAATTGAAATTATGGTTGTATGCAATTACATGATGATAATGCATAGATATGTAGGAGTTTGTGTTACAGACTAATCTGTAGGTCATTGGGCTATGAAATAGCCAAGGGATAGTGGTAATAAAAGTGGATGTCATGACCACCGACCGAGAAACAATATGGTATGAATCTTTGTATGTGAAATTATATTGGTTTGAATGAATTGCTATGATATGTGGACCAGTGCAGGATTTCAGGTGGTGAGACTGCCTAAAACTGAATAAACGATGACAAAACTCCCAGCAACATGGTGCCACTTTATATTCCATTGTAGGGTGTGTACCCTAGTCCTATTAGGAGGGGTGGAGGCATTTCCCACCATGTATCCTCTGAAACTTGGAGTCATGGGAGGACGGTGTTAGCTCATGCTCCCCTAGACGTGTGATGATGACTGTCAGTTGCCTGTTGGGGAAGCTTGGTCAAGATAGTGACACTTCTGCTTACGGGTTCTATTTGGAGTTAGTTCAATATAGTTGACACTCCAAGATAGTCTAGCAGAGGAAGGATAGGAATGGAAGATGGAAGTAAGTTAGGGAGGAAGGATGAATAGAAATAGTTGAGAGTGTAAGGAGATTTGTCTTATGGTGGAATTTATTGTTTTTCCCTTCTGAAACAAAAAATGTGTATATATATGTATATTCATCATTACTTAACTAAACTACAATTGTCTAAATAAAATTGTTGAGCTAGATTATTGTAATTAAGGGAATTCACAAACATTTCATTGGTTTATTATCTTTTATAAAATGAATAGTCTTTTTGATTGGATTGGATGCATACATAAATTACTAAGGGTGATAATTATTGTTATTAGTACATGCATGAGACTTGTATGTACTTGATACACATGCATTTCTTGTACATGTACACTAGTATGTATGAGTTTTCTTGGCTTACTTACTAATAATGTTGGTTATTTGATATGAATGTGTGAACCATGTGTCTTTTCCCTTGTATCATAAAATACTTTAACTTCGGGATGAAGTTTCCTGAAGGGTGGGTGTATGTAACAACCCTAAGTATTTAATCAATTGTCATTGTTTAATTAATTGTTTAATGTATATTAGTTTAAATATTTAGTTAATTAATTGTCTTGGTTAAATATTTTTTGAATGTGAATTGGTTTAATTAACTAATTAATTAATTTAATGATTAAATATTTGTTTAATAAAATCTAGTTTAATAAAATCTAGTTTAATAAATTATTAATTATTATTTTGTATCGAATGATGGAACCATTAAAGAGAGGGGGATAAGGTGGTTGGCATTGAATGGAGGGATAAGGTGGGTGAGTCTTAATGAAAGGGAGAAGGCGGTGAATGAGAAAGGGGGGAAAGGAGGATAAGAGGAGGGAAAAACACTCGAAGAGGGACTTTTGGGATTTTGGGGAGAGAGCATCATTTTGAGGGAGGAGAGAATTGTATTCCTATTTGGGGCTGGAGTAGCTTGCTGGAGGTTGGTACTGGTTTGCTTGAGAAAGTTATTGGAGTTTGGTGGACTGAAACAGAGGGAACCTATTGCTGGGAGTTTTGGGCTTGGGGGTCAGGAATCCTTACAGAAACCTGGAGCTAGGGAGTTGGAGAGGCTCTATTCCTAGCTGCCTGGGAGGTTAGTCAGTTTTGGTAGAGCATTAGGCAGAGTTGGAGAACAATAGTAGAATCAGTTAGAGGTATGTATTTTCATTAATATGATGAATATGTGGTTTATTAACATGCTGTTGAATATGTTGAATATGTGGTTTATTAACATACTAATGAATATGCTGAATATGTGGTTTATTATGATGAATAATGAATGGTCAAAATTTAGGATAGCATTTCTCTATTTTAATTTATGTTTTTATAAGGCTTTGTTGGAAGAGACCTTACAAGAAAGCATAAGAGAAGGACTAGGGTGAACGAGATACAAGGGGAAATTAATAATCTCAAGCCTCCTACCTTTGATGTTGAGAACAAGAAGGACGAACATGCAAAGACCTAGTTTTTGGGTATGAGAAGATACTTCCAGTTGCACAACTATTCTGCATAGGAAGAAGGGAGAATTGCTATCAATTAGTTAAAGGGAAAGGCATCGATGTGGTGGGATCAATATGTGGAAGTACAACAAATTGATGAGAAGAAAGTGTCTTGGAGATATTTCAAGAGATATTTCCGAAAGAAATACTTAACCAAGTGGTACTATGACAGAAAAATGAAGGAGTTATTTGAACTCAAGCTTGGGAGAATGACGATAGATGAGTTCAAAAGAAGATTTTTAGAGTTGCTAAATTATGTTCCTTTTATCAAGGATGAGAAAGTAAATATTCAAAGGTATCTGAGTGGGTTTCCCTCATTTATCAGTGACAAGATACAGTATGATGACCCTAAAATGTTGAAAGAAACCATAAGGTGCGCTAAGTGTCTTTATGATCAACAAAGGGGAAGACCGACTCTCCAAAAGGCTTGAGAAGAAAAGATGAAAAGTAAGGTGGAACAGAGGAAGAAGGGATTTAAGCCACCATTTTTTAGAAATACTGCGGAAGGATAGATGACTCTTCAGGAGCCCAGAATGTCGGAAACAGTGGGAAAAAATTCATGGCAATAACCTATACAATGTTGGGGTTGTCGCGGAAATCATATGCATAGAGATTGTCCTCAAAGAAGTGATAAAGAGAGGACTGTGCACAATGTAAAACAATATACGATAGTGGAGGACATGGGTAGAAAAGTGATAAGGATTCATGCCACGCTGTATAACAAGTAGGTTGAATTTCAGTCACACATGATCGAGGTGGAACGTAAGATTAATGAACAACCCATTATTGTTTTAATAGACTCAAGAGCTAGTCATAGTTATCTATATCCTAAAATGGTGGAAATATTCCTTCTATCGAGAAGAAATATTGGAAAGCCTTGGTTGGTGTAGTTAGCTATAGGAGAAAAAAGGAAAATGAATGAGATGGTTAAAGCATATCCATTGGAGATGAATGGAATGCATAGAACATATGATTTGAATATTATACCTTTGGGCTCATATGATTACCTCATTGGTATGGATTGGTTAGATGAGAATCATGTTATCCTGAATTGTTATAATAATGCATTTATTTGCTTGGATGAGAAAGGAAATTTGAGATCATTTCAAGGAATTCCAACGACTGTGACTATCAGAGAAATTTCAGCATTGTAGTTGAATAAAAGTTATAGGAAAGGGTGTCAAGTATTTGCAGCACACGTGGAAGAGGCACCTAAGGATAAATTTCCAAGTACAAAAGACTTTGTAGTACTAAAAGAGTATGATGATGTGTTTAAAGAGATACTGGGATTTCCTCTAAAATGAGATATTGACTTCTCTATTAATTTGATGTCGGGAGAAACACCTGTATCTAAGAATCCTTGCAGAATGAGTACACCAGAACTGAAGGAATTGTAGATGCAACTTGAAGAGCCTATGAAGAATGGATATAAACACCCAAGTGTGTCTCCTCGGGGTGCGTCAGTTTTGTTTGTGAAGAAGAAGGATGGTACATTGAGACTATGTATTGACTTAAGGAAATTGAACAAGGTAACAATGAAGAACACGCATCATTTTCCAAGGATAGATGACCTATTTAATCAACTGAGAGGCGCGTAAATATTCTCTAGGATAGATAGCATATATGGATATCACCAAGTAAGAATAAAAGAGGAATAAATTAGTAAGAATACCTTGAAAACAACATATGGTCATTACGAGTTTACAGTGGTGCCATTTGGGTTGTCGAATGCACCCATTTTCTTTATGTGTTTGATGAATGGATTTTTCAGAGAGTATTTAGATATGTTTGTCATTGTATTTCTAGATGAAATTCTTATATACTCAAAGTCTGAGGATGAGCACAAGAAACACTTGAACATGGTGTTGCAGGTGTTGAGAGAGCATCGACTTTATGCAAATATGAGCAAGTGTTCATTTTATCAGCGACAAATTCACTATTTGAGTCATATCATTTTAGAAGAAGGAATACTTCTAGACCTAGTGAAGATAAAACCCATTGGGGAATGGCCAACACCAAGAAATGTTGCATAAGTGATATCCTTTATGGGACCGACAGAGTACTACATAAGGTTTATTGAAGGATTCTTGCAGATTGCACATCCAATCATATCTGTACAAAAGAACGATGCGTGATTTGAAAGGACTCTAGATTGCACATGGAGTTTCCAACACTTGAATAATTTGTTAAGAAGTGCGTTGATTTTAAGAATTGTTGATCCAGATGCTGGCTTCTTTGTGTGCATAGATGCATGCAAGGAAGGTCTCGGTGGAATCCTGATTCAGAATGGACATGTGGTGTTCTACGAGTCAAGGAAGTTGAAAGAGAATGAAAGGCTATATGATACACATGATTTAGAGTTAGCCAATATAGTGCATGCCTTGAATATGTGGCGAAATTATCTCATGGGTAAGAGATTTGAGCTAAGAACAGACGATTGTGGTATGAAGTATTTGTTTGGAAAACCAAGTTTGAATTCTAGACAAAGTAGGTGGTTAGAGTTCCTTAGTGAGTATGATTTTGACATAAATCATATCAGAGGAAAAGAGAACAAGGTGGTTGACACATTCAGTAGGAGGATGCATGAAATGCATGCTACAACTATTAGCATGTACCAGAGAGATTTGTGTGATAGAATTTTGGAAGTTTCCAAATCAGATTTGTTCTATATCGATATAAGTGTGACGTTACAACAAGGTATGTCACAATAGAAGTGTGAAGACTATGAGGAGAGAGGATGAGATCCTCCTGTATAGATGTAGAGTCAATGTGCCAAATTATCAAGAGTTTAAGAGACTTATTTTGTCAGAGATGCATAAGGTTCCTTATGATGGACATATAGGATACCAAAAGACAATTGTCACAATCAAGAAGCAATAATTTTGGCCAGGTATGAAAAAGGAAGTTACATATTTTGTTGCTAGATGTCTAGAATGTTAGAAATTCAAGGATGAGCATAGTCATCCAGATGGTTTTCTACAACCATCTCCCATTCCTAAGTGGAAGTGGGAAGTGGTGACCATGAAATTCATAACTAAGTTTTCTAGAACTACTAAACAACATGATTTTATTATGGTGATTGTAGACAAGCTTACTAAACTTGTCCATTTTATTCCAGTGAAGTCAGTGTACAAGAAAGCAAACACTACTGAGATATACATGCACAAAGTCACTAAGTTTCATGGTGTGCCTAAGAAAATTGTGTCTACTAGAGATTCCAAGTTCACCTCGAACTTTTAGAAAGAGATATTCAAGGGATTTGGAACAAGTCTTAATTTCAGCATGACATATCATCCTGAGTCAAATGGTCAAAAAAAGAGGGTAAACTGGGTGATTGAAGACATGTTGAGGATGTATGTGATGGATAGGCCATCCAAGTGGGAATAATACCTTCATTTGGTAGATTTTGTGTACAACAATGGGTATCATACATCTTTAAATATTATACCATTTGAGGAACTTTATGGAAGAAAGTGCAACACACCAGGGATTTGGGACAACCCAACAGATCATGCAATAGTTGGGCCAGATTTTCTCCAGGAAATGGAGTAGCAGATGGTAAAGATCAGGAAGAATTTAAAGGCTTCCCAAGACAGGAAGNAACTTTATGGAAGAAAGTGCAACACACCAGGGATTTGGGACAACCCAACAGATCATGCAATAGTTGGGCCAGATTTTCTCCAGGAAATGGAGTAGCAGATGGTAAAGATCAGGAAGAATTTAAAGGCTTCCCAAGACAGGAAGCAAATCTGTGCAGATAAATGTAGAACCCATAAGGAATTTGAAGTGGGTGATCACATATTTCTGAAAGTGAAGGCTAGGAGTTGTTCCCTAAATTTGGGAAAGTGTTCTAAGCTAGTAGTGTGCTATTATGGGCCATTTGAAATCCTTGAAAGTATTTTCCTATCACTTATATGATTTCATTTCCTACATCCTTATGCATTAATAATTTTTTCCATGTGTCATTGCTTAAGAAATATGTACCTAATGCTAATCATGTCATTGATTGGAATCTTGCTCAGGTGGAGCCAAAAGGAGGATTTCAAGTGTGATCAATTTGCATATTGGATCGAAAAGTCAAGCAGCTCCAGAATCGATTCATGGAGCTAGTAGAGGTCCAATGGACTTGGTATGGTCCTAAGGATGCAACCTCGGAGTGCAATGATGCTATGCGAGTAGAGTAACCTCATATTTTTTTATGATGTTTACAAATTTTGTATGTACATACGTATATGATGCACTGAGGATAGTGCATAAATAAGGGGGAGGGGATTTTAGTGTTCCTGATCTGAAACCCTTTGTAATTGCACATATAGGATAGTTAGCCGAATTTGTACCAAGTGTAAAGGCAATGGAAATTTAGGCTGGTGAGCCAAGGAAATCTGATTTTGGTGCTGTGCACATCAGAGTAGTGTGTTAGAAAGTGTTAGCAAGGACATAGTGCACACAGTCTATGTGTTGTGCACACCTGAGAAAGTGTGCACATTGTGTTATGTTATGTGCACTTGGGTTAGTGCACAATAATGAATGGATATGTATGGAGGCTAGAGAGCCTGTGTGATTATGAGGCTGGTGAGCCTGGATGCAGATAGTCCAATGCACCTATCCATGTAAATATAATCATGAATATTAATATAATATTGGATCGCTATGCGTTGACTGAATCAATGAATAGATATGTGGGGCCTACTCCATCGAAAAGGGAAAAGGTAGTTGAGTGGTAAGTCTTGGGGAATATTTTATAATATTTCCAGGAAAAGTGTAAATGTTAGATATATTATTTTATCCTAAGTTCCCAATGGTATGGAATGAGTCACCAAGTGGCTTAAAGCTTCTTTTGGAGGTGACAAGTGTCAAGTGGAAGACATGCAATATATATTTTTTCCCTTATTGTATTTTTTGGGGGATTTTGATTATTATTCATGTTGAAGTCACTGGTGAGAAGAAGGGGGTCGGATTATATGGAAAATATGATTATTACCGTATCTCCTCAGAGAAGCTTGTAGGGAGTTGTGGGGAGGTATCCAGAGTTTCATTTTTGAAGAGTCAGGTTGGCATACCATGAACAGTCTCTCTGGGTAAGATAGTAGTTGTTGTGGAGTGATTTCTAGACCTATGAGAATACTCTATAGGAAAGAGTTTTGTTGATATTTGTTCCCTAGTGGGTTGAGCATTAGTTGTAGGGATCAAATAATTCATGTCCAACCTGTTGCTAATAACCCTGGGAAGGGAAGTGGGGAAACCAAAGGACTGGTGAGCAGGGAGGGTAACACCTCCTTGGGTGTGATAGGTGTGTGGGGAATGAGGGACTGTGGGATATATGTGGTTGTGTGAACTTAGGACTGGGAAATTCTGTTGAGTTTCAGACCATATATGGTCGCTAGGAAGCCTTTTCCCTAGTGGAGTTAAGCCCCAACTCGAGGGTGACATGTTGCTGAAATATTATGAGAAACCACATCTATGGATGGGAGGAACGTTTGAGTCAAGGTCGTAGTTGGTGATTTTCATTTAAGATAACTATTCCTTATGTACTTGTCTTGGTTACTCTCTGCATATTTGACTACGTTTGAAATTGGTTAATTATTTTATGTGTTGCATATAAGTATTTTCTTTTATTTGGTTTAATATCGCTTGAATATGAAAATATGGTGGTTTTAACCTTTAATTGTAGTCATGCATGAGTATGGCAATTGATATGAATTTTTTTGTTAAGTTTAACCTTATGATTTTGGTTATGAGTCATCAAGAAAAGGGTTGAGTGGTCGGGTGTGAAGGATCATAACCGGTATGCTCCAAGAGGATGAACTTATGTATGTGTGTGGGAAAGTAATTGGTCCCCATGCATTGTGATAATAGAAGTGGTGCATGATGCCCATATGGTTGTGCCCACAATTGTACTGTGGGGATAATATGTTGGTGTGCGCAGTTGTTTGATTTAATTCTGCTGCTTAAGATTGTATTAAACGAAATTTATGCTTCTTTTGTTATAATATGGGTGGTGTGACTCAATATTTGGTTGAGTGAATTACCTTAAAGTGATACTACGTGGACATGTGTGAAGAGTAGAAACTGCATAGTGGATTTTCAGAGTAGCATGGTCCAATAGTATATTAGGTTCATTACAAATTAGTATATGAGCATGTGTAAGGTGGTAATAGGACTCATTGGGAGACTAGGTATGTCATAGAAGTTGAGTTCGTGTGACATGGCCCAGCCTGGGTGGCTGGGGATGTTACACTACTACACCAAGAATGCAATGTAACTATATTAATAATAGTACATTAGTTTAAAAATAGTGCAGTTGTATTGGCATCGCTCTAATCATCTGCACCAATGAAAATGAATGGATGTAATAGCTATTAATATATGAGTGAATGGTTGTATACACTAGTGAATGTATATCCTGCTAAGATACATACAATATCTATGAAGTCACCCATATTTGAAAAAACAAATCCTCTCATATTTTTAAAACACTTTCAAATTCATGCAGTTCTTACAAAGAAATGATACATATATATTGTGAGGGAATCTGACTGATAATCGATGCTGAGTCGAGTGACATTAGTGAAGTAATATAGCGCTAGAATCTTATTGAATGTTCCATGGTATCGATCCACTCTTATTTTGAACAAGAGGAGGCTGGATTGAGTTCATGGGAAAATTTGTGGGAAACGGTGCAGTGAGGAGGGTGTAGCATTGATTCATGCATAGTGAATTAGATGGAATCGATTAATTCACATGGCAGTCATCATGTCGATCAAAGAAACAAAACTTGATGGTCTAGTGATGAGGGCATAGGGTTGTGGAATGCAATTGAGAAAGAAAATACATCGATAAGGTCGGGTGAAGGTAGATATTTGCAAACCCTAGTATGCAACTTGGACCAAGTGTGAAGTAGAAAAATTATGTATGAATGGAGATAGCATGATACCAAAGGAGGTGAAAAATTAAGTATGAATGGAGGTAGTCCAAAAGAATATTATAAATGTGAGAGAACACCCAATGGTCACGCATGAGCGATTTTAGGGTTAGGGTTTTGGTATAGAGCATTGCAAGAAAACCCTAAATTGGGAATGATATATGAGCGACCATCAATATAGAATAAGATAGAGCACAGAGGGAAGAGGGAAGAGAGAAGAAAGGCCAACAAAGGTGTTTTGGAAGGAACTATCGAATCTACTTATGAAGTTGGGATAGGCTCTGATACCACTATCAGGCCAGGAGTGGACATAATTCATAACTCCACGGATGATGATTGTATTATCGTGTACGTGAATACATACATGAAATAATGAATCTTGGTATTCAATAAATAAAGATGATTCCTATTACCTATGACTCTTTATATTTACAATTATTTACATAGGAAGCATAATCCCTAGGATTACATGTCCAACATGTAGATAATCAAAGAGGGAATACAAATTTCTAAGATAAAAGGTGGTGTCTAAAGAAATTATTACAACACTTAAGAAAAGCAGACTGTGATCAAAACATCATAGTGCATATTGGATCTTGATATCTCCATACGATATCATCTCAACCACTTGATGATAATGACCCAAGGGGTTTTCTATTTATAGCCTCAAGAACTAACCAACTTCCACATAATTGGGAAGATCTTGTCCACATATAATCATCGGTTGTTATAGTTGACTTTGCCAAACATGCACTATTGACTGAACTAAAAAAGGATGCTCAATTCAATCATCCATTTGTCCAATTTTGTTGGCACAGGGGCAGACCCAAGGTTCAACGCTACAACAATGCACCAACAAAATCCTAACTATTGGCCCTTTCGACAACACTTGCAAAGAAGATGAAGTCTCACCCAAGGCAGAGGCAGGGGTGGTTGCAGGACTCCAGTGTCTGCAACCTTAGCTGGGACATAGATCTATGATTACAACACATTAACAAAGCACTTAGCAGTTACAACTCATTAATATTCAACCTTATTTTACTGCGCAACTAAACCCTAACAACAGATCTACGGTATATTTATATAGATCCAATTAACACCAATCATACAAACATAGATCAAATCTAGCATTAATTCACATTATTCAACACTAAGCTATCATATCAAATTCATCTATCATACATCAACACACTAAGAATCTAACCACATAAACAAGATAACAACCATAAAGCACATAGCAATCATGACGCAGGATATACGTGGTTCACCCCCACCCTGGGGCTATGTCCACCAACTCTTATTCTTTATTAAATTCTATCAATCTTCTACATGCACAAAGCCATGATATCCTACTCTGCAGACGACAGGAGATCTGCGCACCTCACTAGATCCTCCCTCCCTAAAGTACAACACAAATCCTTCCATAGTCTCTTACAATCACTTGCACTCATCTATGCAAGCCTCACATAGTATGCATAAAGCAATTACAATTACCACTTGCACTTAGAAATTAACACATAGCACTTAGAACACACTTCTTATTCTGGCCTCTTCTTACATCACCTAGCTATCTATTTATACATTACAAAATGGGCCTAAGCATGGGTAAACCCATGGGCTGACATCCCATTCCCGTTACATAAGCCCAAAACCCAAAAATCCCTAAAAATGGGATGAGAACTGACGATCTCTGCTTCTACTTGCACTCCTNTGCTTCTACTTGCACTCCTTCTTCGACATTTTGTCGAAGTCCCAAAAGTAGGTCAAACATGACCAAGTATCCTCCAAACTTGGTCAAGGACCAACAGGCCCCCAACACTCATCTGTGACTCATCCTGAGTCACTCTAGTCTAGGTAGTTGTGCTTCAAAAGCCTTGAGATTGACTCAAGCTTCTTTGACCTGTTTCTGTGCCAAGACCTCTTGGATGACTGCTTTTTTGACAGGTCCCTCTAAACGATGTTCGACTGCAACGACTACTTGTTCCAACTTTGTGCCTCAACCTTCAATCTCTTCAAACAGTTGGAAAGCTTCATCCTGGACAGGTTGGAGCCTTTGAATCACTTCCATGAATTTTATCTGAATGGTGTGGACCTCCTATTGAGCAGTGCCTTGTTCTTGGGATCGCCTCATCCTTTCAACTGCTGACAAGAGCTTCAACTTTTCCTATACCATTTCTTCTTGTTTCTTTTCCTCCTAGAGTTGTGACTCCAGTACCTTCATCTCAGTATCTTCAGTGAGTCACTCATAATTATGTGCACTGCGAGCACTTAGTTGTTTGCATTCCAGAGTGAATGCTCCGATCCTATCGATTGCGCTCCAGGAAATGGCTTCTCTTTGATCTCGCATGTCCCACAGGGTACTTGACACTATTCATAGCTCAAGGTCTGCGATTCTCTGTTGAAGCTGTTGGATAGCTTCCGAAAGCTACTCTACTTTGTGTTCCACTAGGTCTTCCTCCTTTTTCTCTAAGCTTGTCACGGAGTGAATTTCTCTGCTAACTGCTTCTTTTACTCCCACCTGCTCTGCGAGAAACTGCTCTTTCTCTTTTTGGATTTTTGTTTTCTCTTATTCAAACTTATATTGGAGGGAAACCTTCTCTTACTGCACAACTCAACGTTGCTCTATAACTACTTTTTGTACTTTCTTTACGGCCTTTGTCGCTTGTTCAATTTCTTCCTGTATGCAATGAAGGCGAGCTTCAGTCGCATCATCTAGTCTATGGAGTTGGGAAGTCTCATCTCCCAACTCAGGTGCTTCTGTCAGTGGGGGCGCAGTGGATACTGTGTGGCTAGATTGAAGGGCCTGTTGTACCCCTCTGAGTTCAACCTCGATTCTATCATACACCTCCTCTGGCTTGGCTTCATGTTTCTGCAAGATTTCCTATGAGGCATCTACTACAACTACGATGACAAAGTCAAAGTCATCTATAGTGAGCATGGTCTGCATCTTAGTCAAGGTTGCTCTGGATTTTTTCCGGGAAGTGGGTTTCATGGGAGAAACATTCCTTTTCTTCAAGGGATCAACCTCATCAGGAGGGTCCCTAGGCGGTGTTACTTCACCTTGCTTATGTTGGTTCTCTTTTCCATTTGTCTCTTCTACTTCATCATCACCCCCTCATCCGGGTGATACTGAATAAGTTCCTTCTAATGTGTTGCTCAATTTTTGGACCTCTTCGGTATTCTTCCTTCTACTAGGCCCAGGAAGATCCTTTACTTCATGAGTGATCTCAGGGCTACTGATTAGTTTAGGTTCTGACATCTCTGCGGATTCTACAGGGATGAGGAGTTATGCTGACCAATCCTTGGTGATATCTTCAAGGTCCTATTCTGTGAGCTTGTAGTATGATTGAAGCTTTTCTTTGTACTCATTTGCATGCACGGTGATATAAATGAAGTTTTGGCCTGTGCGAAACTTCATGATGGATTGAATCCGATGCAGGGTGTTCAACGTCATGCGAGGGACAACTTCGATAGCCCTCTTCAGTTGGAGATAATAGGTATGAAAAACCACATTCGACTGCCACTATTTTCCCATATCGCTCGAGTACCAAAGAGTGGTGAACTTCGCAGTGAGCAGGTTGAACGACTCAATGTCCAAGAAGGTCTCACCTTCTGACATTTCCCAAGCGGTAAAGGCATTGAGGGTCAGGAGCCAGCTAAAGTGGAACTCATAGCCCTGATCCTGAGCTTCGCGACAGTCTAATTCTAGTTGGTTGACCAAGTACTTCACCAGGTTCATTTGGAGTCCTTCTACACATTTTTCGGCTAGGTAAAAAATGAATCCTATGACTTGAGTAGGTTAGTTATTCCTCACTAGCTTCCCTACAATCAGTTGATAGACTAAGCGCACTGTGCCATTCTGGATGGAAGATACCTTGTAACCTCGCATTCCCTTTTCTACATTGTCATAAGTGTCCTTAATTCTCTGTGCCAGGGCACATTCAAAAGCCTTCCCTAGGTAGAAGTCTTGTGGGTCAGGTCCTTGCATGCTCAATCTGGTGATCCTATGGATCAGCATCGAATCAACTATAATGTGTCTATCTATCCATAGGTACCTTCCATGGTAACATGAGAGCAGGATCTTAACATAGGCGTTAACCTCCTGGTGCCTTCCAAAGTGTGGGATCTTCATCACGTTCAAGAGGGTGGACTGCGTGAGGTTCATAGTCCATGGCTGGGGGATTATTTTCGAGTTCTTCCCCTTCATCCTGGTCAGATACTTGTAAAGAGAAATCATGTTGTAATTCTTTCGGTCACCTAGGTTGAAGTCGTTGAAATTCAATGTCACGATCTTATCTTGCTGCATTCTGACTACATGTATCCCCTTCGGGAGGTACACAATAACCATGGTGTAACCAAAGTCCCTTAGGACACTGTCATGAATCACCGCACCGACTAGAGGTAGGATGTAGTTGGGTAAGATGTTCAGGATTAACTTCGCATTTTCTAGATCATATATGTGCTTGGCTCTCTTCTCTTTTGTCGATCAGGATGGTCCGGATCTGCGAGCAGTCGACAGAGAGGCTTGCACTACTCACATCAATGAAGCTTGAATTCCTGTGGAAATCACTCTCTCGGCCATCATATCAATTAAAACTTTCTCGAATGACTTCTCCACAGTGATAAGCTCGTCTGACATGCATGATCTCAATCAGAAAACTCAAGTGAATGGATGAGTGCTCAAAGCAATAGAATCGATGTCGATCTTACCAATCACATCGTAGTAGCAATGTGTTCTCTTGTTATCTCTAATACAATTCGCAAAAGTTTTCTTGGTGCAATAGTCGATAGACTAAGTAGACACGATGTAATAGATCTTTCCAACAGATAATAATCTTTCCATTAATGCAGTTTTGTCCATTGCGGTGCGGTCCCAACGGTTTGATGGCGAGATTTCTGATCATAAATTTTGTTCTAATCGTTCTGGAATGTCGGTCCAATGATTATAATGCTTCCAACAGTCATATCGCTTCGCCATGGAGAAGTTCCATGGGGTGCTGTTCTGATATCCTGACGAAGTTCCAATTTTGCAAATCTTCCTTCCGCGAAGTTCCCTCTCGGCCCTTCTGTAACTTTTCAACCTTTTCTCTCTTCTTACTGAGTTTTCTAGCCTTCTTCCTGGTGATGTTTGTCTCAGTATTCCTTTTTCCATTCTTATTCTTGTCTTCTTTTAGCATAGTAACGTTGCACTGTTGAGATTCTTTCATAGGATCAAAGAGTAATACTGCTTCTCTATCTATGTTAGGTGCTCTACTCGTCTGTGAATATTATTGTGTTCTTTTAGCTTCGTGATCCAAGTTTCTGGTTCTTAGTAGCTTCGATCTATTTTCCTGTTCTGCAATCAAGTGTGTTATCTTCCTAGTCATGAAATCTTTTAATTCCTTCTTTTTCTGTTCTAGGGCCTCCTCTTCGTTTCTTCTGGTTTGATCTTTCTCTATCCAAGTTTTTCCTAGTAACATAGTAAATGGAGCATTGTTCTCAATGAATATAACAACCTCAAAATCTTCCTTTGTCAAAGCTCCATGAGCACTCATAGATACTTGGGTGAGTCTTCCACATAGGGTTATCAACTTTCCCCTGAATAACCCTATTCCTCCCAATGAAGGAGTCATATCAAACTTTTATAAAGCTTCCCAAGCTCTTTCTTTCATTATATTTACCTATGTTTCCTCATCCAGAACACAGTCTATGTTGAAGTCTCCTATTCTTGCTTCTATGCATTCTTTTTCTTTGAAGATCTCTGATAAGTTGATATCTCTGTGATCATTTAGGGTTTCTTTCATTTGTAGTAGTACAATCTTTGGTTTTGTCTAGGGTTCTGCCATGGTCTCAGTTTCTTGACCTTCCTCAAGGTTTTCTTGTCTCATAATTATTCTGTTAAGCTTAGAAATCATTCTAGGGAAATCTAAAATTTCATGGTCCATAACTTTACAACAAAGACAACTAGGTCTTCTTCTAGGGAATTCCTTAGCAAGATGTCCCGGTCTTCTGCAACTATAACAAAGGGTTAATCCTCTTTTTTTCTTAAATGATCCCCAACCTTTCCTGTACTGCGCACTAGGATCATAGTAGCTAACCTGCAAAAAAATCTTTATAGGATCCTACATCCATTTGTTAGTCCAAACATTCTTTCTATGCATAGGAATAACATATCTTTCATTATTTCTATTAGATCTACTCATATCAAAACTTCTTTCTTCTAGTTGTGCCCTAGTTTTCAGAATAGGATAACATTCATCAAACATACCTACATGCATACTCTTGAAACAAAAATTTCCACTAATCTTACTTTCAGCAGAGCACAAAGCTTTCAGATCTAAAACTTTTCACTATTCTTACCTTTATCAGAGCACAAAGCTTCGAGATCTCACCTCTTTCATTTGGATCTGACTTCTCTTCTTAGCATAGAGATTTATAGGTCAAGTATAGTACTGCGCACTAAGGCAACAGATCTACACATAGAACTTTATTTATTTCCTTTAGTTCCTAGCAATCACAGTTTTAGGTCCCGAAAATGGAACCATTTGTTGGCACAGGGGTAGACCCAGGTTTCAATGCTACAACAATGCACCAACCAAACCCTAACTACCGGGCCTTTCGAAAACACTTGCGAAGCAGATGAAGTCTCACACAAGGTAGAGGCAGGGGTGGTTGCAGGACTCCAATGTCTGCAACCTTATCTAGGACACAGATCTATGATTACAACACCTTAACAAAGCACTTAGCAGTTACAGGTTGTTAATATTCAACCTTAGTTTACAGTGCAACTAAACCCTAACAATAGATCAACGCAGTATTTATACAGATCCAATAAGCAACAAACATACAAACATAGATCATATCTAACATTCATTCACATTATTCAACACTAAGCTATCATATTAGATTCATCTAAAATACATCAGTGCACTAAGCATTTAAACACATAAATAAGAGAACAACCATAAAGCACATAGCAATCATGACAGAGGATATACATGGTTCACCCCCACTCTGGGGCTACGTCCACCAACTCTTCTTCTTTATTATCTTCTGTTAATCTTCTACATGCACAAAACCATGATATCCTACTATTCATAGGACATGATATCTACACACCTTTCTAGATCCTACTTCCCTGAAGTACAACACAAAGCCGTCCACAATCTCTTACAATCACTTGCACTTAGCTCTGCAAGCCTCACACAGTATGCACAAAGCAATTACATTTACCACTTGCACTTAGAAATTAACACTTAGCACTTAGCACACACTTCTTCTTCTGGCCCCTTCTTACATCACCTATATATCTATTTATACATTACAAAATGGGCCTAAGCATGGGTAAACCCATGGGCCGACATCCCATTCCCGTTACATAAGCCCAAAACCCAAAAATCCCTAAATAGGTCGGGTCTATATCCCACGATCTCTGCTTCAACTTGTGCTCCGTCTTTGACAGCCTGTCGAAGTCCCAAAAGTAGGTCAAACATGACCAAGGATCCTCCAAACTTGGTCAAGGGCCAACAAATTCGTACTCGATTTATGGGTTGGTTGATCCACTGCCCGAATATATTCGATTTTTGGTCGACTATCTGACCAACATGCATGTTGAATACTCAATTTAATGATGTAGAGATCTGGTCAATCTCCCGACCAACTATATCTATAAGTAGCTCGAACGATCAATTGTTGAAATCTAGGAGATGTGTGATGAACCATTATTGCTTGATGTTTCAACATGCCCCCATCATCACATGTCTTTGTGGATTTAGAAGGTGAAATTAAATCATCATTACACCCACCCCATAATTGTAGCTTCTTGAATCCCAAGCATCGTACGGATCTTGATAAATCTATCTTCATCTAAAGATTTTGTGAAGATATTAGCAACTTGATCATGTGTTATGCAATATTCATGAGAGACAATGTTCTCATGAACCAACTATCTCAAATAGTGAGCATGGAGCTCAATATGATTCATATTACTATGGGTAATAATATTGTCAACAACCTATATGACACTTGTATTATCACAATATATTGTAGTCGAGGTATGATTAGGAAGGAAAAGTTATCCAAACATTTGGTGGGTCTAAATTGCTTCAGTACCTACTTGAATAGTGCCACACTATTATGATTTTGTAGTCGACAAGGAGGCTACATTTTTTTTCTTGCACGACCACACTAATGCTCTAGTTATAAATAAACACCTAGCCAGAAGTGGACTTTCAATCATCACTCTCTCCAGCCCAGTTGGAGTCTATGAAATCCACCATTCAATCCAAACTTCAACAATACTTGATACCAAAATGAGTGGTATGCTTGATATAGCAATAAATTCATTTGACTAATTTACAGTGGATTTCTTTATGGTCCCTTATAAACCAAGAAGTCGCAATAACAACAAAGGAAATGCTAGGTCAAATATGAGTAAAATAAATAAGACCATCGACCAGTTGTTGATAGAGAGTAGCATCGATTGCGGGTGATTGACAAGTTTTGGTGAGATTGAATTGAAAAGGATTAACACAAGGATTACAATCGACCATATTAAAATGTGTCAAAATATCCATAACATATTTAGACTAAGATATTAAAAATCCATCACATAGTGGTAATACTTGAAGACCCAAAAAATAATGTAGAGTACCAAGATATGTCATGTCAAAGGACTCGGCAAGTTGTTTCTTTAAATTTAGGATGAGATCATTATTATTTATAGTAATGAGGAGATAATTTACATATACAACAACAATAAAAGTGTCTCCTTTGGTATGGAGTACATACAAGCTGTGATCAGATTCACAACGTTTGAAACCAAGTTGAAGAAATAAATTTTAGATCTTAGCATACCAAGATGAGGGAGCCTGCTTCAAACCATAAAGCGACTTCTTGAGTCGAAAAACCAAGTTAGAATCTATAAAAAAACTAAGTGGTTGTTCCATGAAAATTTATTTAGATAGGTCTCCATGAAGAAAAACACTCTTCATATCCATCTAATTAGTTTTCCATCCAAAGAAAGCAACAAGGGAAAGAATCAGTCGAACATAGTTCATCTTTGCAACAGAGGAAATTTTTTTACTGTAGTCGATGCCTTCTTGTTGAGAGAATCCATTTTCAACTAGATATGATTTATGTCACTCAACAAAATCTTTAGAGGTAGATTTGGTCCTATAGACCAATCGACACTTCACAATGTTCTTTCCTTGTGGTCATGGAAATAAGTCCCAAGTGTGACTCTTTGACAAAGAATAAATTTATGTCTGCATCACTTGTTCCCATTAAGGTAATCTGTCAACATCTAAGTAGGAAACAATATCAAAATATTCAAGTACACGAGTCATCAAGGAAATGCTAACAAGTTGATTTTGACTTCAAGGGAATTCAGAGGAGACATCACCGAAATCAACTCCAAAATATTCAATTGTCTTGGTAGCCCATCTAGGTAGAAAAGAACATTGTGAACTAGGTTTCACTTCTTTAGGTTGATCATAAGTCGGAGAGTTTTCAGTCAAAAAAGATGGAAGACCGGTTGAAACATATATCAATGGACTAGTCAACATGGAGGTCGACGGTTGATTTGAGATAAGAACTGAATTTGAATGTCCAGCCAAATGATTGAAAAATGGAATAGGAGAACCAGTGTTGGATATAACATCAAATGAATCATCATGCAACAATCCAGAGGAGGAATTCAATAGATTAATTCTAAAAGGCATCTCATCAAACCATACAATTTTTCTAATAATGATTTGTCATTTGATAGGATCAAACAATCAATAGGATTTAGAATATTTAGAGTATCCTATCATGATGCAAGAATGACTCTTTGCATCCAACCTCTTTATGAAATCATTAGAAATATGAGCCCAGAAAACACATCCAAACACATGGAGGTGACCGACTGAAGGATTATTTCCACACCATCATTCGACTAGAGTCATGGAAGTGACAACTCAGGTTGAGATGCGATTGAGAAGATAGTTTTCACAATACATTTCTTCATCCTAGAAGTGAGGATTCATATATTTAACCTACAAAATAAATCTATCCATTTAGACTAAAGTACGATTCTTTACTTCTGCAATGCCATTATGCTTAGGTGTGTGAGGAACCAATAGCTTCCAATCAATACCAAATTGAGCCATGTATTCTTCAAAAGTTTGATTTACATACTCACCACCATTATCTGATATCAGGAACTTGATGGGTCAACCACAAAAAGTTTTAGAAAATGATAAAAAAAACCTTAAACTTTTCAAAGAAAAGGTTCTTATTCTTTGGAAAATAGACCCATGTGAATTGAGAGAAATCATCAATGAAAGTAAGAATATACGTTGCACTTTCCAGTGAAGGTATATTGATGTCACATACATCATTATGAACCAGATCAAGTATGATATTTTCTTGGTGCACTTTTCCAGAGTCGAAAGGTGCCTGATGATGCTTACCAAGCACACATCATTTATAGACTCCTTCAACAAAAGTACTTTAGGTAGACCAGAAACCATGTTTTGAGTTGCTAGCACCCCTAGACTTCATAAATTTAGGTGTATGAGTCATCCATTCCAAATTTGGATTCATTCCTTAGTGTGAGAAATAAGAGCAGTCGGTTCTCCACATGTTCAAGCTTTCCACAATATTGACATGTCTTGTTCTTTCAAATTCGTTAGGGGGAATTTGTGTATCCATTAGGTTTATAGTCATGACATCCAAGTCTCTATGTAGAGGTATCAAACCATACTCTATCCTTTGGATATGACTTTCTCTTTCCCCTGAGCAAGTCGACTTAATGTTTACCACCACGATTTCCTTCTTCAAGCAATCTTTGTTGATTAGTAATCAAAAGGCCACATAAACATTCAAAGGTATAATCCTTAACATATTCCTTGCATTCTTTCTAGTTCATGCATAAATTCAACACAAACAAATCAAATTGTGTTCTCAAATTCATCAGGACCAACTCAATGAGTTTTCCATCTTTCTTCTGATAGTTCTCTCCACATTCGCCCAATTTTATCTAGAGTTATTTGACGTGCACTAAATTATCCTCTATTTTGTCAAAAGAATGAGGATTGAAAGAGATCAATTATTTCCCGAACTACATGACATGGCTCTCATCAAATCATTGAAAAAATACTTCAAATTCCTCTAGACTTGATGAGGGAATTCGATTCCACTGAGGTGAAACTGAATCTCCCGCGAGATATAGGTCGTGATGACCTGTACAATCTCATCCTTCTTGCCATCAACAATGAACTTTTATTAGTTGTTTTTTGGATCTGGAATTGTAATATTTGTATACTTCCACAATCCTTTTCTCTTCAGTAGGGTTTCCATTTTCTTTCCCCATTCCACATAATTTGATTCATTCATAACAACAAGATCAATCTTCAAATCCATCTTTGATATCTAGACATAAGGTTTTGTTTCAAAGGTTCCAATCCACAATCCACTGGTATAAAGTCAATTACATAATAGATCCAAGTTAGTAAGGTTTGTAGATAACATGAGAGGTTTTAAACCATAGGATTTGATACCATGTTGGGGAAATGGGTGGAACCTTTAATGAAACAGACATGTAATTCTACAAAAAATTGAAGTGGGAATACAAATTTTGAAGATAAAAGGTGGTGTCTAAGGACACCGTTATAACACTTAATCATAGTGCACTATGATCAAAACATCACAATGCACATTGGATCTTGATATCTCCATAAGATATCAACCCGATCTCTTGATGATAATGATCCAAGGGGTCTTATACTTATATCCTCAAGATCTAACCAACTTCCATAGAATCAGGAAGATATTTTACACATATAATTTTCGGTTGTTAGAGTTGATTCCACCAAATCCATGTTGTCAATTTGACTCGACAAGGATGCTCAACTTGACCTTCCATGCATCCAACTCGTAGTCAATTGTTGGGCTGGTTGATCCATCACCCGACTATCTTTGACTATCGGTCAATTGTCTGACCGATAAACATGTTGACTACTCAACTAACTAATGTAGAGATTTGGTTGATCGTCTGAACGACTGTATCCATATGTAGGTTGACCGCTTGACTGAATGAATCCAAGAGATGTGTGATGAACCATCAATTCTTGATGTTCCAATAGACCTATGTTTAGAATAATCTCATCTTGTACAATTATTTTTTTGTAAAAGGATGTTTCCCCATCAAAGAGGCTTCACATTCATTCTTATCTCCCATTCTCAAGGAGTGGAGTTACTTCTCTCTCTCTCTCTCTTCATGTTATTTTTGGTGCTTTATGCATAACATTTTTTCATTATAAAAGTAAGATACATTTACTATGTTAGATAAGGAAAAGAATAAAATAACAACAATAGACATTTTTGAAACCCTATGGACACTTCTTGGAATGTGAATCACGTTCCAAATTTGCTAGAGGAAATAAGAACTGCAACATTTGGGGCCAGTTTAAAGCTATACCATGTAATAATTTAAGGCTTGGGTCAAAAGGAGAGTTAAAACTTCTTTTAAAAAATTGGCAAACAATGCTTTACACATCAACTTTGGAATATGGTTTTCCTTGAATATATAATGAAAAGTTTAATGTTTTGGGACAACAAATAGAAAAACTCCATAGGAATACACAATGATGCATAAGTGTCAATTACATTGCTATACTGTTATTTTCTTACTTATGAAGATAATAGGAGCTCCATATATAGGAAAGTAGGAATTTTTTTCCTAATCTCTTTTGCATTATCCTATCATACCCTATCGAAATCTACACAAGGATAAACTAAACTAATTTTCCCTAAACTATTATATTACTACATTAAACTAACATAGTCCTACTCTAGCATACTACTGATTAATCATTACTTTAGACCAACCTTGTTAAGAACCAAATATCAATATAGCATAGAAAAACCTCAGAATAAGTACTCAACGCCTTGAAAAAGAGAGAAATTCAGATAATAAGCCTCTTTAAGGGGGCAACCTCCTTATGCCCACATAAATGTACAATTCCAAGATGATTCCAAATGAAAAAGTATCCTTGGTATATATAGGAGACTAGGAGGTATAATTACAACTAATGGAATAAAGCCGACATAAATAAAATAACATTACTAATGTAATATGCCCCAATTAAGGGGTAATGAGCCAATATTAGGGCTTAAAAAGTAGGAATTTTTTTCCTAATCTCTTTGGTACTATCCTATCATATCTCTATCGAAATCTAATAATACACAAGGATAAACTAAACTAATTTTCCCTAAACTATTATATTACTACATTAAACTAACATAGTCCTACTCTAGCATACTACTGATTAATCATTACTTTAGACCAACCTTGTTAAGAAACCAAATATCAATATATAGCATAGAAAACCTCGTAATAAGTACTCAACGCCGAAAAGAGAGAATTCAGATAATAAGCCTTTATGGGCAACCTCCTTATGCCCACATAAATGTACAGGCCACCCCAAGATGATTCCAAATGAAAAGTGCTCCTTGGTATATATAGGAGACTAGAGGTATAATTACAACTAATGGAAGAAGGCCGACATAAATAAAATGTCATTACTAGTTGCATTATGCCCCAATTAAGGGTAATGAGTCAATATTAGGGCTTAACATGCCCCTTCCTTGAGACAAGTGTCCAAAAATGAGTAACTTTGATGATTCAGAGTAAAGAATCATCTTCCCAAGTGGGAATCTTCAGCTCAGAGTTTCCATTTAATGAGATACTTTGATATGGATCTATTCCTCAACTAGAGAATCCCAGGTCAGTGATGGCTTCGTGATCCAATATGATTTTTCCTTACCTCGTCAAGTTTTGGGAATATAGTTTGAACTGGATCTTGTCGCCTATAACCTTCTTTTTAAAGCATGAAACACGGAAAACTGGGTATCAGTGAAGGTATTATCAACTCCACTTTGTATGCCATAGTACCAATTATTTTGCAACACCTTATAAGGGCCGTCATAGTATTTTGGTAATAATTTATTATCCTTTTTTGGCTTGTTTGAGGGACATCTCGCTTCAGATGGTTGTAGTCTTGAAAACACCTAATCCCCTACTTCAAAACTTCTCTTCATTTAGATGTTGATCCACTTGTTGTTTCATGGGATTATGTGCCATGGTCGGGTTATCCTTTAATATTTGGAGAACGTATTGTTGATGTCAGCGTGATATTCCACTACTTGAACTCTTAGATTTTCTTTTTAGAGAAGAAGTGATGGAAGGAGGGTGGTATCCAGAGTGCCATAAATGGTGTCATTTTTTTGTGATGAAAGGAAGTGTTATACCACCATTCGCCAAGGGTAACCATTTGAACTATTATGCTTGTTTATCGAGACAAAAAAAATGAAGGTATCCTTCTAGACATTTGTTCGATTATCTCGTTTTTCCATCAGACAGAGGATGATAGGTTGAGCTATGAGACAATTGAGTATTCAAACAAGAAAATAATTATGTCCAAAAATGTCCAAAGGAAGATGGGATCTTCGCTACTCATAATAATCTTTGGCCGCATAGCTTTTGAACTATTCCCATGACGCGGTGGTAACTGGATTTATCTTTTGAAGGAGAGTGCAATAAAAGTGTGCATATTTGGTCATTCTATCAACAATCATCATGATGACATTCTTTCCTTCGCATTTCGCAGAACCCTCGTTGATGAAATCCATGCTGGAAAATCTCCCAAATCCGAATTTGGGATGGCTAATGGTTGTAAAAGACCTAGGGTGGCTACTGTTTCCACCTATTTTGTTGGCAAACAAAACATTCTCGCCACAAACCTTTGAACATCGCTTTTAAGGCCATCCTAAAAATCCTTCTTGAATTTCATGGTGGTTTTCGTGGCCTCGAAAATCTCCTACCTGAGAGGTGTGCAGTTCTAATAATACCTTTTGTTTGAGTTGGGAGTTCTTACATAACATGTTTATCTTTGCACCATATGAATCATTTTTCCATGTAAATGTATCCATGCACCTAATCCTCGCCGAACTCTTTGAATGAGAGTCCACATTTTTTCGCCATTCCATTCATCCTTTGCTTCTATTATCCAATCAGTTGGATGATCGAGATAGCACAAAGAAAGGCATCAACATCTTCATCCTTTCTTTTGAGAGTGCATCCGCCACAACATTTTTCTTCCCCTTTTAGCCGAGTATTTCAAAATCATAACTCCAATAGACCAGTTACCCATTTTCTTGTTGGAAGTCTTCCGATAGTCTTTGTTCCAAGAAGTATTTAAAGATCATCATGATCCGCTTTGACTCAGTGCCTATCTATTAGGTAGTAAGGATGCCATTTCTTCAATGCATGTAGTATTTCCATCATTCTCTTCATAAATGGGTGTAAGTCCTTTCCTGAGTGGTCGTAACAAAAAGACAAAATTTCCTTCTTTAATACTAGGACAACACCAATTCCATTCTCCGAGGCATCACATTCCAAAGTCAAAGGCTTTGTGAAGTATAGATGGTCACATTACGATCTTTCATCACCTATTTAAGTTTTTTCAAAAGATTTATTTGCCTCTCGAGTCCATGAAAACTCATCCTTCTTAGTTAGTGTCGTTAAAGTTGTCGCTTATTCTTCCAGTGCCGAACAAACTTATGTAGTAACTCGTCAAACCCAAAAATCCTTTAAGATTCTTCAATGTTTTGGGAATCGGCCACCCATCATGGCCTTAATATTGTAAGGTCTACCTTAGCACCTTCATGAGATACCAATATGACCCAAATACTCTATCTCCCTCACTCCAAAGAAACATTTGGATGGTTTGGCATATAGTTGTTGCTCATTTAGTGGTTGTAGCACCCTGTCAACATAGTGTCGCATATGATCCTCCTCCCAAGATTTTCTATAGATTATATATCATCAAAAAAAAATACTAACACAATTTTCTAAGAAAGGGCTTGAAAATAGAATTCATCACCCTTGGAATGTGGAAGGTGGTATTTATAAATAAAAGGAATGACCAAAAATTCATAATGGCCTTTCATGAGTTCAGAATGCTTTTGGATATCTCTTTCCTTCATTCTAATCTGATGATAATTCTAACTTAAGATCCAATTTTAGAAATATAGCTATACCCATGTAGTTCTTTCATATAACAATCTTACAGAATGACTGGAATAGAAAACTTATCTTTAATAGTGATCTTGTTGAGCTCTCTATAACTGACACATACACCTTGAGTCAGTTTCCTTTCTTGAATATCATTAACACTGGTGTAGAGTAAGAACTTTGGATAGGTCTAATAATGATAGCCTATAACATTTCTTTTCAGTCAATTTCACTCTTTGGGAATAAGGGTATCTCAGGAGGCCTTTATGTTAGAGGAACATTCCCTGTGAATTAGGTGAATTTCATGTGATCATGATTTTGGAGTGGGTGGAAGACTTTGGGAGTATCTTCTCAAATACTTCTTTAGAATTTTATCAATGATCCTTGGAGATCTTGAGGAGTAGATGGCTTAGATGTTTAGAACATCTAGTGATCATAGTTGCCAGCACAATGCCTTGATGCCCCTTTTCAATAATTTTGTTACGACGTTAGAGCTTATCACCTTAACTGGTTTCCGTAAGGATAACTTTTTAATCCAATTTATTTTCCTTTCCAAAATGTTCCTATGAAAAGTTCTTGAAAATTAAAATCCATTGTTCAATGATTGTAACCATTAGATTCCTAGTACAACATCAACACCACCTGGGTATAGCAATCATTGGACTATTCATTGTATACATATTACCCTATAGTAAGATTGATCTTATTGCATTTTCAGTAATTGATAGTTCCTCCATCTCAGAATCATTTGAAACTCCGGCACTGATTATTCAAAGCAATTGGAGAGCTTTGTATTAATGAGGTGAATGAAATTATGAGTACTACCATAATCAATTAGGACTATTACTCTTTTCTTTTTGATGTATCCCACAATATTGAGGGTTTGAGGAGTGCTAATTCCAAACATAATGCATTACACCTATATCATGGGAGTCAACTCGTATTTGGAATTGTTTAATGCTAATATCTTGAGATGGTTCTTGTTCTGTGTTCTTCTTTCCTCCTCTTCACAATCTATGGAATAATTCTCTTTCACCACACTTATGTCCCTTACTCATTTGTTGTCACAATTAAAGCATAAACCTTTTGCTTTTCTTTCCTCCAATTGTTGAGGTGTCAACCTTGTAGGTTGAGGTGTTTTAGAAGAAGGAGAAATATTCTCTCTATAGATGTTGGGATTGGTTCTTCTAGTAGCCATCGCCATATTTTTACTTTCAACATTTTTTGCCACCTTAAATGCATTCTCCAATGATTTGGGTTCCCAAAGGTGAACCTCATGTTGAATGTTATCCTTTAAAGTTCCTATGTATACATAAATCAAGTGCTCATGTGGAATATTTGTTACCTTTATATTCAATATTTGGAAGTTCACAATGTGCTCTGTAACTGAACCCTTTTGCTTGAGATTTATCAATTGACTAAAGAAGGTATTGCTCCTTGTATCCTTATAGTGTGCTATCATTTCTTCCATGAAAATTGTCCAAGTGATGAGTGATTTGTGAGAACAAAGCCATCGATACCTCAAAAATTGATTGGGTTCTAAATATAAAGAAGCAATTCGTACCTTTTGTGTATGTGGCACATTATGTAGATCAAAGAATTGCTCCATCTAAAGTATCCATGTGATTGGGTCCTTGCCATCAAACTTCCTCATATTGATCTTAGGAACGTGGTTGGTATTCAACCCAAAGTTGGAATTTCTCCATTCTTGATTCGCCTTCCTTGTTTCCTCATCATGAATTTCATGGGATACATTTTCACTTGCAGGTGTCCTCTCTATTATGAAAATTTTCAATCCTTCCATGAACTCCCCTTTTAAACCCTCCATCATCTCTTGTAGTTCATCTTTTGTTACTATCTTCTTTTGTAAATCATTTATGTCCCTACACATTTCTTCACCTTCATCAAGAGTCCATGTAGTATTATCTGGAGGCGTATTTGGTGTAGAAGTTTCCTTTTTGGGTGGCATGTTGGCCAAGTATCACTTTTGAACCTTGATTTTGAGGTGGTTCTGCTAGACAATATTTCTTTTTCTATATCTCCAAAGTTTCGGCCCTTCTAGATATGAAACTTTATTTTTTGTAGTTTTCTAATATTTCTTCTTTGCAATTCCATAGGTCTAATCAAAATTGGATGTGCCAAGTGGAATTTACGGTAACTTCCTCACAACTTGTTGATTTTTGTACTTTCCGGGAGATGTCACTTGTATAGCGTGCCCACACAAAATAATTGATATAAAATTCTGAAACTCGTACCAGAAATACTACAGACTATCCACTATTCAATGTAATTATTCTCACTGAATTTGGATACTCTAGGAATAAGTTATGATTGTTTTACCTGGAACACCTTTTTGAGAGTAGTCAGTAGCACTAGTCAGATACCCTATCTTCCATAGGGTGTATCTATAAATGTAAGAAGGACAAAAAGATGAAAGTTTTACCACATATACCTTACTAATTTCTGTGAATATCCTCCAAATTTCAGGGTCTGAAACGTTACAAAAAATCTTTTATAGCAAAAATTCTGTAATGACTCATTTTAGGATGATTCCAGAACCCTATCTTTCATAGGCTGTATCTCCGAAATTATAAGGCCTATGGAGCTCAAATTTTAACCCAACGTACCTTGATCCGACTACTAAATATCCTCCAAGCCATTCCTTCTTAAACATTGTAGAAAAAAAGTTATAGCTAAAATTCCAAGGTGTCTCAGATGTAGTAGCGAAACCCCAAGACCTTGAGCTTTGATACCATATGTTAAGAACCAAATATCAATATAGCATAGAAAAACCTCTGAATAAGTACTCAACGCCTTGAAAAAGAGATAAATTCATATAATAAGCCTCTTCGAGGGGGAAACCTCCTTATGCTCACATAAATGTACTATTCCAAGATGATTCCAAATGAAAATGTCTCCTTGGTATATATAGGAGACTAGGAGGTATAATTACAACTAATGGAATAAAACCAACACAAATAAAATAACATTACTCATGTAATATGCCTCAATTAAGGGGTAATGAGCCAATATTAGAGCTTAACAAACCTAACCTACTATACAATAAGCCAACTCTACCAAAATTATCCTACCCTTCACTTACTTATCTCATCCTTTTCTACCATACCTTATATTGGCCTACTTAGGATAATTTAAAATATCCTATATTACACTATCCTTGTACTACCATAGCATAAAATAGTTCACTCTACCACACTATTACCTTAACAAGTTGATAATAAAAAATGATTTTAACAATTATTGAAAACATTTTTGGAACCCACCTTATCGAATAGGCTTGAATTCTAAAAACTCAATGATTTTTTAACAAGTTGATAATAAAAAATGATTTTAACAATTATTGAAAACATTTTTGGAACCCACGTTATTGAAAAGGCTTGAATTCTTAAAACTCAATGATTTTTTATGTTTTCTAGGAATAGATACTAGTTTTCTCTTTGACCGGAATTACTAATATGAACCTAGGGAAGTTGAGAAAATGTATTATGTTTTCTAGGAATAGGTACTAGTTTTCCCTTTGACCGGAATTACTAATATGAACCTAAGGAAGTTGAGAAAATGCACCATATTTTCACTTGGATAAATATCTCTTAATCATTGAATAATTGAGGTTATACATAGTCTATCCTTGTCAGATAAAAAATCCTGAGAGATTTGAGGAACAAAGATATTGCACCATCTCCTACCTCTCAGTCACAAACAAATGGTTAAACATGACATATTCATTTATTTGAATTTGATAAACCATCATTTTCGTGCGATTAATCAATAAAAACAAAACACTTCCTAGATATTGCATGTTTTCCTTTCCATCTATTAAAACTATGTAAATTCATATCAATGCTCTACAATGGTGGTAGTGTACCCAATGCTTCTATTAATTGATAGCACGATCATGATTCATCTAGGAACCAATAAGGATTCATATCCTCTCTATGTAATCATATAGTCCACTTGAGATATGGAACCATGTTTCATTAAATTTAGAATAATTTTAGTCCAAGCCATTATCATTTATTATGAATATCAGTTTCCAATAATTAAGATATCAGTTTCCAATAGTTGAGAATTTTTGTTTCCAATATAGGAGATGTTGGTTTAAAGTAATTGATATTATCAATTTCCAATATTTTTTTTGGTACCATGAAATTTGAATCATATTCTGTAACAATGTTATCACCCATAAAATAAAAAAATAACAAGTTTCCAATTAATTCATCTATAAGAACTAGAGGCATCAAATCCCTAGAAAGAGTAAAACCATGATCTTTCTATCCCTCAACATCAGAGGGGTGGGGGCCACCTAAAAGATGCCTCTTTCAGAATATTAATCTCTCTAACTCAACTGAACATCATCTTTCTTCAGGAAACCCTGGTGGACAGCAAAAAAGCTAGATTTTTTCTAAACCAGTTTCTACCAAACTGGTTTTTCTGCTCTGCAAAATCACTTGGTACATCTAGGGCTTGGCAGTTGCTTGGGATCTAGATAAATATGATTTTCATCCCTCTATTTGTTGTGGATGTCTGCTTCTCTCTGGTACTTGCCTTGTTTCTAATTTACAGATCAATCTACTCAACATATATGCTCCCTATTCCGATAGACAAAAATTATGGGAACAGATTGAAGCTAGGGGCCTTCTAGATCTCGACAACCTAATTATCATTGGTGATCTCAAACTTAATTTAACAACTGGATAAGTTTGGGGGGATTCGGCTACACTTGATCCTTTGGCAAACTACTTCTACACCCTCTTCGCTACTCATCATTTATTGGATTATGCTCCAGACGACTTGTCACCAACCTGGCGCAATGGACATTTGGGTCCTAACTTCATTTCAAAGTGGTTGGACCGATTATTAATATCATATCATCTCATCACATCAAAAGACAATTTCCTCTCTTGGATTTACTTTCCTTATCTTTCCGACCATGCTCCGGTCATCCTCCATATGGATTCCACACCTCTCAAGATTGCATACCGATTTAAATTAAATTTTGCTTGGCTTCTTGAGGAGGAGTTCAATAAAATAGTAGATGATGTTTGGAAGGATCCTTGGTTTCTTACATAAATGTGTGCTCAACATCGTTTAATATGGAAGCTCAAACATTTAAAACAACACATAAAATCGTGGGCCTCTACCTTCAAACAACAGAACGCCCTTAGACTTTCCGAGTTGGATTCTGAAATTCAGGCGCTTATCCTTTTTGATACAAATGTGAGGAATCTTGGAGACAACAATCAACATCTAAAGGGGCTCGAATCAGAATGGGATAAACTTCTTCTTTTGGATGAAATCACCTGGAGGCAATGCTATCGAGCAAAATGGCTATTATTTGGAGATCAAAATAACAAATTTTTCCATAATTTTGCTAGTGCCTGTAGAAGAAAAAATAAATCCGGGATATCATTGTTGAGGATGGCACACTACACAAAGGACAACACTCTTTAAAATCTGCAGCAGTCAACCACTTCAAACCTTTTTTTGACCAGAATCCCTTTGCATCCCTGGAAACATATGTCTCGGTGGCCAACCTCTTTCCTCATACAATCTCTGTTGTTTATACACTGTCACTTGAATGTACCTGCACTCTTCAAGAGATTTTATATTCCCTCAAATCCTTCTCAAAGGACAAAATCCCAAGTCCAGATGGCTGGACGGTAGAATTCTATTTACATTTTTTCGAACTAGTTGGCCCAGATCTTCTGGAGTTCGTGGAGGAAACTAGAATCAATGGTAAGGTAATTGGTGCCATTAATTTGAATTTACTCACTCTTATTCCAAAATATGCCTCTCCCTCTACCTTTGGGGACTACTGGCCAATTGCCATTTTTAACCTTTTCTACAAACTTGTTTCCAAAATCATAGCTTCTAGGATCAAACCAATTCTTTCTCGTTTTCTTTCGAAAGAACATTTGGGGTTTTTGAAAGGATGCCAGATTTTAGATGCTATTGGCACTACCCAAGAATGCCTATACTATATCAAACCAAAAAATTCCAAGGCACTTATCCTTAAGCTGGATCTCAAAAAAGTGTTCGATTGTGTGGACTAGGACTTCCTTCGACTGATATTAGTCCAGACAGGTTTCAATAACTCACTAATCAAATGGATTATCAGATGTGTGGCCAATGCCAACCTCGCCATCCTAATCAATGGTGAACCTTCTACTTTTTTTCATATGGGAAGAGGTTTGAGGCAGGGTTTCCCCCTCTCACCCCTACTTTTCATCTTAGCAATGGAAGCATTGAGCCTACTCCTCAAAATAAGCCAAGCTGAAGGAAGAATCTCCATAATCAAATCCTCCGGGACTATTAAAATTTTACACCTTCTATTTGATGACGATGTACTTATTATGACTAACGACACACTTTGGGAATGGATTTTTATTAAGGAGATCCTTCACACTTTCTGCAAAGCTACAGGGTTAACAATCAACTGGGAAAAATCTACTTTCCACTATGCTAATTTAACCCAACAATCTTTGGATCTGATAAGAGGAATCTTCCCCTTTTCCTTCACACATCTATATGTTGGCCTCAATTACTTGGGTTACCATATCAAACCTAATTCATACAAGAACTCAGACTGGAATTGGCTTCTTGCCAAAGTGGGAAAAAGGACAGGCCACTGGTGTATGCGATGGCTGACAATTGGAGGTCAGTTCACCCTTATCAAAGTTGTTCTTGAAAGGTAGGTTGTGTATTGGATGGCACTAGCTGTCATTCCGAACACAGTCCTCACAAAGATTCATAATATGATTTTCAACTTTCTCTAGTCAGGATGCTCCGAACATACCAGACAACATCTCTGCAACTGGTAAGCACTCGCCAAACCTAAATAGATTGGTGGTTGGGGAATTAGGAATCTACATCACTTTAACTAAGCGTTAGCAACTAACTCTCTCTGGCATGCTTTAATTTATCCTGACATCTGGTACTCAGTTGTACTTGACATATATCTTTTCCATCAATATGTCATTAGCTAGCTACATTCAGATTCGACATCAACTATATTAGCCTCTTATATATGGAGGAATCTCATAAAATCCAAGCAACATCTTACTTGATGGCTCGGCTGGATTCCAGGCTTGGGGCACCAAATCGTCCTTGGGTGTGATCATATTATGGGCATGGATAAAAAGTCCTCTCTATCTCCATAGCTTCTATCACATATACAATCTAAAAACTGTTGGTACCTCTTTCAACTTCGCTCCATCTCCATATCAACAAACATGTCGGTTTCCTGGATCATAAGCACGACTCTCAGACTCAACGCAAACCTCTCCAAAGAGTGGAATTTTTATGTTCGACTCTTAAAAATATAGGCATCCATTTCACTAATTCAGCAGACCAATTACGATGGTCGGGGAGAAGAACATACCTTCCTACAGTCAAATCCCTTTATGTTTCTATCTCCAATATGCAGGGGTCCACAGTTGTCAATGGATGGCATATGCACCTTTGTACTTGGCACATACCTCCAAAGATTAAACACTTTACTTGGTTGATGCTAGCATAAAATCTCATTACCTGGGATATATTGCAAAAAAAGGGATGGTCTGGTCTGAATTTTTGTCATCTTTGTCATTTAGACATTCAAACTGTAGATCACATCTTCATAAAGTGCTCTTTCACCAAACAGGTTTGGGCGAGGATCACCTTGGCACTTAATTTATTAGCCATTTGGGATGTAAATGTGCTTGTAGACTGCTTCGACTCCTGGACACATCTAGATCATAAGCACTCACACCTTCCTCCTCTTATATGCTGGACAATATGGCTGGAAAGAAATAAAACAATTTTTGAAAATGTGCTCCCATACATAACCGTTGTTGCCTACAAATATCTTGGAACATTTAACTCCTGGAAGGATGCACACTTTAAAAATCCAAGACCACCTCTCATTAAGATGGGCCCAGTTTTAGACGACACACCTACATATTGGTTTGATGGAACAACTCTCACAAATGGTTCACAAAGTGGAGCAGGTGAGATTATCAAAATTATGCCAAACACCCTTTATAAATGGACCTTCAACTATGGCTCGGGCACCAACACTAGGGCTGAGATTTTGGGCGCCTAGGCCACACTTTTCTTAGCATCAAAGCTTCACATTGATGTCCTCTTGGTGCTAGGGGACTCCAGAATTGTTATTGATTGGCTGAGTAACAAGAGAGAACTCCAAGATAACTCCATCACAACCTGGAAGGACAGAATCTGACATCTACAATGCTCATTCAAAAAACTCAGCTATACACATATCTATCGTGATTTAAACAGTTCTGTTGATCATCTCTCTAAGTCAACACTACAGGAAAAAGAAGGCATCTTATAATATATCCATAGTATCGATGGTCATGAGGGTCTCCTCCGCACCCTATCTCTCCACTAAATATCAACAAGGAACTTTCTCGACATGAAATTTTTTGTTTTTTTCTTTCTCTTAATTCTGCCCACAGAACTCTCCAGTTTTTGTAAGCTTCGACAACACTTTTTTTATAGTCTTCCTTTCATACAGTTATACAATCTTCCATCAACATTCAAAACTCTTCTCCCTTTATCTTGTCATTAGACTACTAAGGGAGAATTTTTTTATTGCTTGTTATATTCTAGCAGATTCTTCTCATCTTAATGCTTGTAACTATGACAAGAAAACATATTATATTTTATATATAATTGTGAAATTTTCCAATTGGAAAAAAAGAACTACATTTTTTCAATCAAATTGACCTCTATGCATGTTCCAAATTTTTTATGAGGGGATGAGAAATAAATCTAATATGTTTGAATGAATATTTTTTTGTAACTACTTTTGTATCATAGTCTTCTTGTGTATAGGAAAATATAAATCATTTTCATTTCAAGTCTCCTAGATTCTAAAAATCATGGAAATAATTCTTCAATATTTTTTCTAAGTTCATTTGGTTACTTTTCCTCTCGAGTGCTATTTTTTCAAATATAAGCAAGTGGCTCACATAAGAGGACATTTTTATTGGTAATGAAGATTTAAACTTTTAGATCTTTCGAACATTTGATCTTTCTAACCTTCAATTATTTGAGTTGTGATGGGCCTAATTCGAAAATTGAGCTCTATTTGGATATCAGTCACAAAATTTTGTTTGAAAAAGTACTTTGAAAGAGCAGTACATTCTAAACAAGTGTTATAGTATTTTTTCCACCTATGTAGATGAGATGCCTTTGATTGGCCCTTATCCCCTTCATATTCTCCTTTTGTTTCTAGGGCTCACCTAGAACTTTATTTAAAAACCTTCCTAGAAATATGCTCGGACATTCTTCTCAGTGAAGGAGTGAGTACTCACCCTTTCCATTTCGTAAAGGGACAAGTGCACTCTAAAGTACCAAAATAATAAATAAAAAATTGAAAATTAGGTTCTCCTAAGCGGGGTTTATGGGAAAACTAACTCTATAACTCCCCAAAACCTATGGAAAATGGTCTCAACCATCTTGAAATGGTATAAAAGAGACCTACATGAAGGAGTAAGGTACAAGAACTATTATTATGCCATCATAATAATCTATATTGAAGAAACCAAAGATATTATATTGCCAAGATTTTATAACATTATTTTTCCTATAAACCCTTGTTTCCCAAAGTTCATTTCCAATTTGTATCATTGAGGCCTAATATACCTTAATCTTCCTCATATTCGTGAGGGGAAGAACATTGGAGGTTTTGTAGTCCTGAGTGGCCCAAGATTGGAGGAATATAGATGGTAGTTACAAACAGTCTTGACAACAAAATTAGGTACATTTATTTTTACTATTGGTATTGAAAATAAAATGAAGATATGTCTTCTTTCCCTCCTTTAAATTATAAGTTGTTTTTATTGAATTCAATCTCCTTTTCAATATTCAGTCAAGGGACTAATTTACATGATGAAGTAAGTTAAAGTATGTATTTTATGTTCATTTTCATTTATGCCAATAGTTTGAGGAATGTTTATTGTTTTTGTGCACGTAGGTATGCAATCTGAAACAAGAACAAGAATAGTTGGAGAAAGGATAACCGACAAGTATTGTCTTCAATCAGCCATATGAAATGGGTAAGACCTATTGTAAGTAGTTGGTAGTTATTGAAATATCATCATAGACTATTTTTGGAAAATATTTCCATTGTAATTTTAAACTTTATTTATTATGGTTAACCCTAGCCATAAGAAACTTTATTTTCGCAACATAATTGAAGACTCCATTAGCGATAACTCCTAAAGTTATTCTAAATAGGGTTTTCTTTGTTACTTTTGTGGTTTAGGTTTCTTTTTTAGTTGTCAGTTTTTATTTCTTTCATACAATCTCATAGGTTAGATTGTAAGAGCTTTTGAGGGCATCTTGATGATTTTAGCCTCTTATAGGACACACGCACTTCTTTCCTTCAATTATAGAGTGATAACTCATAGGTTTCCTTTAGGAAATGCATGTGTACTATCTTATTACCTTCATAGAAGGTGTGAGTGGATTTTGGGAGTGATTTTTTTCTCATTTCCATCCCTTCCTCTTCTACTTGGTTGCTTCATGTTCTATTTTTTCCCTTCTAGTTCTTGTATGAAGTAGCTTTGTAGTTGAAAAAGTGCTTACTTGATTACATTTAGCTTTCATCATTATAAAAAACAAAAATAATTCTAGGTGTTTTTCCTTTTTCTGTTGTTTGGATGTTTGAGGTTAATCTTTCTAGTTGCATTTTATTTTGTTGATCTATTAAGTAAGGCATGTTTGTTACAAGTCTTTGGAAGAAATGAAAATTGACATTTGGAATTCTTCATATTGCATAGGCTTTATGTTTCAAAGTTGTTCATTCTTTAAATGTATTCATTGAAGTATTAGTGCAATTTGGATGCCAATGTTCTTATTAGTTATTTATGTTTGAGTCTTCAAAACATCATCATTTTCATTTATGTAACCTTTGAGTAATTAACAACTACTTAAAATAAACTCTTAACTAAAATTAACTAGACTCGTTTCTTTCTAGAAAAATCAATAGTAGTCTAAGATTTAGGGCCTTGGAATAAGGTTAGAGAGTAAATTGTACAAGGCCATGAAAATTGAAACTAGAGTTGATTATGTTGGACAACTAAGAGGGGGGGGTGAATCAGTTGTTACTGTGCTTAAACAATTATGCTTCTTTTAAATTCTTTACAAGGCACTCAATGATAATCACAATAATGCAGGGAAATAAGAAATGGCACATTCAACATCAGTCACATATATGAGATACACAGAGACAGATATTTTTTGAGGAAACACATAAAGGGTAAAAACCTCTTCTTCTTTATATGATAAGTATTATTTACATTCTTTACATTATCATACATATGAGCACCAACTCATTGTCAGGCTACAACCTCTATTTTTGCAAGATGCAACTTGTTGAGAGCACCAACTCTCTATTTTCTCTAGCACCCACTATAAGGAAGCACCAACTCCCTGGTTTCTCTAGCACCAACTAGAAGGAAGCTACAACTCCCTGTGTTCAATCACCCACTTGAACCTCTGAGGACATTAGTCCTCCCTAGCACCTCCCTACTACCCTGTTTTATGAATATGTGTTACTGAAACTTATTACAGTGATATAATGTTCAACAACAGCTTACCAGTCTCATCATTATTCTGCAAGATTTCGCTGCTCTGTTTGCCTCACTGTCTTCCTGCACGCATCCATTGCACTTTTTGTTCTTCTGCCTTTTGTTCTCTGTGCACCATTCCCATTCAATGCACCCTTTGTCTTCTATTCATTTCAGCTATTGCACTCCACCTCCTTCTTCACACATGCATCACTCACAACAAAAACAACCCCAATATCGTCTTTTCTACACATTCTTATACTCCCTGTGCATCTTGTGCATCCTCTGTATGTAATGGTTCTGCCTCCTCTGCATGTCGAGTGCTCTGGCTCTTCATCATCACAAATCTTCAGCTTCTCTATTTGTTAATCCCATCTGTCCATCATCACTGGGTGTCATGATCAAATTGCTTCACATCACAGGCAGTTGAGATTCTTCATCTTTTGTTGCATTCGACCTCAATCTCTTTGTCGCAGTTAACGACTCCAACACTCTTCCATCTGTCAATAGCCTCCATGAACAGTCTTTTATCCTACTGGCAGATTCCTTGTGACCCTTTAGTTCCTCTGGAAATCACACAGAAGTCTCTTCGAGTCCTCTGGCAGAAACCATCAGTGGTTTTTGTCAGTTACACTGAGAAGTGCTACAGTAGCCCTCCGATCTTCTTCAGTTTCATCTGCACCATTGGATTAACTTCTCTAAATCTTGCGTTCATTTCGGCATTCTGCTCTTCGTCATTTCGGGATCACTGTGGTGGAGGATTTTAGTACTCTCCATTTCTTGACCTCAAAATTTCGAAAAGGATCTTGTCTTCACTAACTCCTTCCCCCATCTTCCACCGATGTGACCAACAACTATGACCTCAGCCTTAGTCGAAACTTCATTTCGCAATTTCACATTTCGGCATTTTGGCATTTCGACACTCCTGGTGGTGAAGTGTTTCGACACTTCAACTCCCGGTATCTGGAACTCTGAAATGGTGTCAGATCAACGGTCTGATACTCTAATGTTTTTCTTTTTGACAAATCGGCATTTTGGTATTCTTGTGGTGAAAGACCTTGACATCTCCAACTCCTGGTATCCGAACCTCATGTATCTAGTCTGTGACATTTCACGACTTCGGGTTTCGTGATTTTGGGACTCCTGTGATGAAGAGTCTTCACTCTTGACTCCTCCTACTCCCGGTATCCGAAACTCTGGTATGGAGTCTTTATTATTTCACGACTTCGGGTTTCACGACTTCAGGACTCTTCATGATGAGAGTCTTTGTCATTTCCATCTCCCAGTATCTGAAATCCCAATATCCAATACCTCGAAATGGAGTCAGATCAATGGTCCATGATCTCCTCGAACCAACAGCTTATATCGTTTCGCCATTTTGCATTTCATGATTTCGGGACTCCTATTGATGAGAGTCTCTGACATCTCCATCTCTCGGTAACCAAAATCCCAGTATTCAATACTTCGAGTGGTGCACCTGTTTCGGGTTTTCGGGATTTCACATTTCGACACTTCGGGACTCCTGATGATGAGAGTCCGTGACATCTCTATCTCCCGGTATCTGAAACTCCGATAGCCGAAACTTCGAGTGATGCGCCTGTTTCACGATTTTAGGGTTTCACATTTCATGACTTCGGGACTCCTATGTTGGAGAGTCTTGACTCTTGACTTCTCCATCTCTCGGTAACCGAAAATCTAAAATGGAGTCTTCGTTGAGGTGCCTGTTTTGGATTTTTTGGGGTTTCACATGTCACCTTGCTCGTTAAAAGGCGTGCAAGTTCTCCTGGATCCAACGCTAGTCGGACCTATGGCTTAGATCTGATGTTCATCGGGAAATATCAATGAGATCCATCACTGCATACTATCTTGTTGAGCTTGCTCTGCATCGTCTTCCCAAAAGACTTCTGGAGCCCGCCTGGCACATCCTTCCTGTACTCAAGCCATCATCACTGTTGTACTTTCCATCAATGACAAGCATACACTGCCTGTAAAACATGCCAAAAATCTCGCCCTTTGGCATTGATGGCAACCCTGAGCGTCTTCGCTAGTCCGTTTGGACCTCCAACTGTAGCATCTGGCCTGGACCACTCCTTTTCTCCCCCTTTGACATCAATGTCAAAGAAAACATGCTCCCCCTGAGCCGTTGCAGTAATTTGTAGGAGGCATTAGATATTCAAACAATACAAAACTCCCCCTAACAAGATGGACTCTCTTAGGTGTGAGACAGAATGACACCCAACTTCTGTCAGAGATATTCAAAAGGTGTCTTAGCTAGGGGGTTTAGTAAAGATGTCTACAATTTTTTTTGTGGTTGGAATGTACTGGACTTGAACAACCTGATTAGTGACCTTCTTTCTCAGAAAATGGTATTTATGGGAATATGCTTGGTCTTGGAGTGGAATACAGGATTCTTAGACACACTGATGGCACTAGTGTTATCACAATGAATTGGGATCGGTGCAGCGTATTTTACCTCCAAGTCTGCAAGTGTCTGAATCATCCATAATACCTGAGTGCAACAGGTAGCAGTAGCAATATACTCTGCCTTTGTGGTTGATAAAGAAATGGAACCTTGCTTTTTACTAAGCCATGCTACTAATGAGTCGCCCATGAATAATGCTCCTCCACTGGTGCTTTTTCTCTTGTCAACACAGTTTGCCCAATCTGCATCTGAATAAGCAGTTAACTGAAAATTTTGATTTATGGGATACCATAGACCATAAGTCATTGTTTCTTTCAAATACCTGAATGTTCTTTTGACATCTTGCAAATGACTCTGTTTAGGTGCAGACTAAAATCTTCCTACCATTCCTACAACATGCATTATGTCTGGGTGAGATGTTGTGATGTACAACAGGCTTCCTATCATTGATCTATATGAACTTTGATCAACATTAGGTGAGTCATCATCCTTGCTTAATTTTCATCCAGTAACCATAGGTGTACCCACAGGTTTGGAGTCTTCCATTTGAAATATTTTTAGCATTTCTCTTAGATATTTTTCTTGAGAAATGAACATCCCTTCAGACCTTTGAGTAATTTGCAGGCCAAGAAAAAATGACAGTTCTCCTATCATGGACATTTCAAACTCAGATTCCATGGCAAAAGAAAACCAGTGTACCAATGGATCCTTATTACATCCGAAGATGATGTCATCTACATAGACCAATACGATGAGCAAATTATTATCCTCCGTTTTAATATACAAATTGCTATCAGTTGTTCCTCTCTTGAACCCTTTGTCTTTGAGATACGTATCCAGTCTGTGATACCAGGCTCGAGGGGCTTGTTTTAACCCATATAAATCTTTCTTCAGCTTGCATACTAAGTCAAGGTTATCAGACATTTTGAAACCCTCTAGTTGTTCCATATAGACTTCTTCACTTAAATCTCCATTTAGAAAAGATGAGTTGACATCCATTTGATAGACTTTAAAACTTTTATGACAAGCATAGGAAAGAAACATTATGATAGCTTCTAATCTTTCTGCGGGTGCAAATGTTTCATCAAAATCCAGTCCTTCTATCTGAGCATATCCTTTACAGACTAACCTTGCTTTGTTCCTGACAAGTTGTCCTTGCTCATTCAACTTATTCTTAAAGATCCATTTGGAGCCAATGGTGTTTTTACCTTCAAGTCTATGAACCATCTCCCACGTATTGTTTTTCTCAATCTGATCAAGTTCATCATTCATTGCTTTAGCCTAGTGGTCATCTTTGTTGGCTTCATTGAAATTCTTGGGTTCCAGCATGGATATGAAAGCTATATGATATTGTTCGGTGGTTTTGATTAGCTTTCTCTTGGTTTGTACACCTTTGTCTTTTTCTCCAATTATCTGACTTGCAGGATGATTATTTTGAATGATTTTGGAGGAGGAATTTGAAGTTTACTGCTGATTTGAGTCTGTCTGAGTGTCTGAGTCTTCATCTGATTCAGAGTCTTCATTTTTTTTTATTCTTGGACCTGTTCATCTTCAGCTTTAGTTGTGTCTTCTGTAGAAAACTCATTACTGTACATCTCTCTTGTTGGGATTCCTTCATCAACTTTTACATCAATACAGTCAACCATTTTATGCAACCTCTTATTATAGCATCTGTATCCTTTACCGTTTGTAGCATACCCCAAGAAGATACCTTCATCAGCCCTGTCATCATATTTCCCAAGGTTCTCATCATTATTCTTTATGTAGCATTTACTTCCAAAGACTTTGAAGTGTTTCATTGAAGCATGTCTCCCAAACCACAGTTCATAAGGTGTCTTGTCACTTTGTGGTCTAAGGTGGGCTTTGTTAAAAACATGGAATGTTATGTGTATTGCTTCTACCCAGTAGGTTTGACCAATGTTCTTCTCATTCATCATTGACCTGGCCATTTCCTTCACTGTTCTGTTTTGCCTCTCAACTACTCCATTTTGTTGTGGAGTTCTTGGGATTGTGTATTCTCTTTTGATCCCATGCTTATCACATAATTCCTTGAAGTCACTTGACATAAATTCTCCTCCTCGGTTTGATCTTACTGCCTTTAACTTCTTGCCTATTTGAGTCTCAGTTAAAGCCTTAAATATTTTAAATTTCTCAAATGCTTCAGCTTTTTCTTTGAGAAAGACAACCCAAGTAAGTCTGGAGTAATCATCAATAATCAACATGAAGTATTTTTCTTTCCCTATGCCTTCCTATCTTGATGGCCCACATAAATCCATATGAACTAGTTGGAGTGGTTTCTCTGTTGAAGTGAAGCTCTTGGAATTAAATTGTGTCATGTTTAGCTTTCCTACTTGGCAGGGTTTACACATTGAATCTTGGGGATTTGATATTCTTGGAAGATCTTTTACTGCCTCGAGATTTATGAGTTTGATTAAGTGGTCAAAGTTTAGATGTCCAAGTCTTCTATGCCATAACCATCTTTCATCATGTTTGCTTAGATAACATTCTTCTCCATTTTCTTTCAGCACATATACATTATTTTCTATCCTTATGCCTTTGTCCACCACTTGTTTTGAGTTTATAGACTTTATCTTGCAGTCCTTGGACGTGAACAACACTTCGCATCCTCTATCACACATTTGACTTACACTGAGCAGATTATGTTTTATCCCATCCACAAGTAGAAAATCTTGGGCTTTTCCTTTTCCATTACTTAAACTCACCATCCCTTTACCCTTTATTTTACCTGGAGCATCATTTCCAAAGGTTATGTTTCCTGATTTGCTTTCACTTAGAGATAGAAATTGACCTTTGTCTCCCATCATATGTTTGGAGCATCCACTGTCTATGTACCAAGGGTTCATTTTTCTTTGAGCTGACAACACTAATCCACACTTGTCACTTTCTTTCTTCTTCCAAAACTTGACATTTTCAGCAGGAGAATTCAAATCTGGTTCATAGTTCTTTAATCGACAATCAACATATTTATGCCCATAGTTATGACAAATTTAGCATTCAATCTCATTGTTCAACAGGTCAAACTTATTGTTGCAGCATTGTCTACACATTGACTGTTGATTATTTCTTGACCTCCTTAGTTGCATGTCCCTGGACTTAATTTGGCAATTGGCAATCTGTGAAGGTTTGTTACTTGGCTACATCATTCTTTGTTGTGGCAAGTATTTATTCCTTTGAAATCTTAATTGCTCATGTCCAAGTCTTAAGCAACAATTTACAGCTTTGTGACCAAAGTTAGAACAATAGAAACAATAGCCATAGAAAAATTCTTTGTACCTTGAAAATGGTTGTCTTCTTTGAGCTAATCGATTTCTTCCATGCTGATGGCATCTTTCAGTAGGGAGTGCATTATTTATTTGTTCTACAGATTCATCCTTGGAACCTTTTTCCTTACTCATCCTGGGCGGTTGATTGTCTTCCTTTATTTCTGTTGGTTTGTGGTTGTCATTGGTTGTACATTTGACAAACTTGATGGGTTCTTCGTTTCTTGGCTTCCCACTACTTGATCCCTCTTCATAACCCAAACCAGTTTTCAGCTTTGGATTCCTTTGTTGATTTAGAATGGTGGCTAATCCTTCTTAGGCTTTGATACATGACAGATTCTGATTATACAAGGCTTGAAACTTCTCCATATCTTTCCTAGTTTTCACTACTTCTTGTTCTAATGCTTCACATCTTGCCTTCTTTTCTGATAGTTGTCATTTCAGAATGTCTTTGATTTTCTTTGTCTCTTCTAATTCTACTTTTAGTAGGACAAGGTCATCATCAGGTTCTTTACTATCTTTCTCGAACTATATCAACAATTGTCTTTGCTTTTTGTTCTTGATTCTTAGTCTGTCAATCTCTTCCATTGCACTGATCAGTTCTCCTTCCATGTCAACCACAACTTCTTCTTCATTAACATCACTCCCTGTGTTGTTATTATCATAATCCTCTTTGGCCATAAGTATGAAGTCATTTAGTTTATATTCAATAGAGGAGTCATTGTCTTCATCATCTGAAGGATCATCATCATTGTTTACGCACAGACTTTTCTTCTTAAATTTATTCTCTTTAAAGAAATTTATGTGTTTGTACTTCTCCTCATCATCACATGTATGATCCTTTCCTTTGTGGGGACATTTATTTGCAAAATGACCTATCCTACCACAGTTGAAACATTTTAAAGGTAGTTTACCTTTGTATTTGCCTGATCCCTTCTTCAATCTCTTCACAAATTTTGCTTCAATTTCATCAGGCTCAGAATCCTCATTCTTGTCTTCTTTAAATGATGCTTCTCTGGAGGTGGGTTTATCTTTAACTATTCTCATTTCATATGCAGTCAATGTTCCTAGAAGTTGATCAAACACCAAGGTTTTTAGATCATTAAGTTCTTCTATAGCAGAGACCTTCGGGTTGAACCTATCTGGGAGAGATCTCAAGATTTTCTGAACTAAAGAGGTTTCCTCAATTGTTTCACCAAGTGCCTTCATTGCATTTACCATTTCTTCTACTCTCAGAAAGTATTTTCCAACAGTTTCATCTTCCTTCATCTTTAGTTGTTCAAACTGTATTCTATAGGTTTGAAGCTTGGCATCCTTTACCTTTTCATTACCTTCATAACTGCTAATGAGTTTGTCCCACATTTCTTTGGCAGTTCCTAGGTGCACAACTTTTACGAATTCTGCTTCTGCAAGCCCACTCAAGATAGCATTCATAGCCTTAGCATTGAAGCTAAATTCTAGCTTGTCATCCTTATT
>SNQJ01S0042634.1:83159-105745 GCA_010110895.2 Picea sitchensis
AGATTTATTTCATCATGAAAATAGTATTGCAGCTTGTCATGACCAGATTCATATCTTATCAGTCCCTCCTATTCTTAATTAACCAATTTTCCATGATTTGCCAAGTTTTGATGACTATGAGGATGTTTTACCTGAGCAACCATCTGTCCCAGCTATTGTACTAATCCCCTCAGCCATTAATAGTCAAATNATGAAGATGATTTCCATGAACAATCTATTGAAGACCTAATATCAGAAAAGTACCCTTCCGATCAAAGCAACAATAGCTTGCTTCAACCCTCATGTCATATTTTTGTTGCTAAAAAAGAAGAAAAAGATGATCATCTAATTTTAGAGGGTGAAAAACTGAGAAATTGGGACCATAAGCCAAGCTATGATGAATATCCCTCACAATCAGAAGATAAGATAGAAGAATTTAGTTTCCCAAGAACTTCTAATTGTGATGAACTACCCTATCAACCCCCTATTCCTCTTGAAGACACAAGCTCAGTTTCATCAAGCAACCAAGATCAAATGCCATGTGATCTGATGAGAAAGGTTGAAATTAAAGAAAGACAAGCATCACTAAGCCTTTTTTCTAATACACCTCATGACCAGGAGTGGACCAATGCCATATTCATTGAGGATGAATCAGAGAATCAACAAGCCATACAACAACCAAGAATAGTGGATGAAGGACCTAATGCAATACTTATCCTTTTTACACAAAGCAATGTTGCAGGGGCAAGTATTGATGATGTTTTCCAGGATCCATTTGCAGCATGTCTGCAAGAAGAAAATGGGCCTAGGCTCATTGATTTCTTCAATGGAAAGTGTATTTCCAAATGTTTCTTTGATGCCCCTTCAAGTAAGAATTATCTCTGGTGCTTAATGAAGAACATTTCAAAACTTCAAACAGTTTAAAAAATGATGAAATGGCTTCATTGGTTGTTTCATGTAACTTGAACGCTTCAGTTTCCCAATAATTAGAGTAGGTGTGTGCAATAAGCTTGCTGGACAAGCATTTTTTTCATCATTTTGTCAGTTTTAGTTTTCATTTTCATTTAGTTTCAACTGAAGGTCATAGATCAAAGCAGATTGCAGAGGTTAAAGGTTGAGATCATACTCCATAAGCCCAAAGGATAAGGCACTTAAACTACAAGAGTTCTTAGAGCCTCACAGGGAGGACTCTATCCCCCATGGAGCCTATGTTAGCACAAGATTGTTTTATGCCTCAGCGTTGCATAAGTGGCGCTACCTACAAGCACTACCTAATATTTCATAGAGAACAAAATCTGCATTTCATTATTCATTTTGGAAAATGAATACAATTGTTATGGAATTTTTATTTGTTTTGGGGAAAATTGAAATTATATTGAGTTATTACCAATATCCAAGTTCAAGCATAAAATCACCCATAGATTTATGCTACCAAACTACATGCAGAAACACAGTCGGGCACTACCTACACGTGCTACGTAATATTCTGGTAGAGGATAAATTGTGCAGAGTTATTCTGTCAGTTTTGAGTCACTAATTTAAAACTTGGTTTATGAGCAGTTGAGGATGTATTTTTGAAAACTAGAAGAGGTTTTTGTTCATAACATTCCAAATAACAAAAAACTCTCTCAGTTTTTCAAAATGTGTTTTTGTTTGAGAGATATTGGATATAGAAGTAGGCATTGCGTACTCTGCACAGTGGTGTTGCGTACTAATTTTTTGTAGCAGCCACGGTTTTGATATTCGCCTTGTTGGGAGGTTGCCACATGTCAAGGAGGGCTCGAATGACTTCTCAAGGATCAGTTAGATGTCAAGGGACACTTGCAACTAATATTTAGCTCCAACAAAGGCCTCATGCATGAGGTGGAAACAATTTATTAATGACTTCCAACAAATTCCTGAAAATCAACAGTTTGTTGGATTTTTGTCTCTTTGACTGTTGCCACTTATCTCCAAGGTTTAGAATCCAATGAAGGAGATGGGATTCGACCTCCTTAGGTTATTTGGATGCTATTTTCTATTTAAAGAGGGATATATCTCTTAGAGAATGGAATAGATGAGCCAAGAGAGGCTAGAGAGAGTAAAAGTAGGCAGTTTTCCTGTGTGTGTTCATTTGTAAGCCTGTGGACATTTTATGATTATAAGCATTACTGATATTGGAGACTCATGAGAGCTATGATTTCAGATTGTAACTCTTCTTTTATATTTCTTTGTATTTGAATATATTGCAGATTTGAGGATCAAAGGTTGTCAATGATTTATGGATCCCTAAGTAGCAGAGGATCTGGAGTATTTTGCCCATCAATCATTGTTTATATTCAAGTATCTATTGATTCATTAAATTGAGAGGATATTTGTTTAGTGAACATTCTATCTTGTGTTTTCCTTCTTCATTCTTCCACCTATCAGCATATAATCATTTTTTTTGTTAAGCAGATTTTGTGCCTTAGATGAGTGGGATGTTTTTGACTCCATTGCCCATTGGTGTATCCTACTGATCTACAGTTTGATGCCCTCTCTCTTTATTTATCCATATGATCAGTTGTGACATGGTGTTGGGTGAAAACTGGCTATTGATATGGTCGGTTGTGACATTGTGTTGGGTGCAAACTAGCTAAGGAATTTGGGCCCCATTATCATGGATTTTAAGGAATTAACCATGCAATTCGACCAGAAGGGCCTACAATATAAGTTCCAAGGAATCACCTCTAGTTCCCCTGAGATCATTAGTTCCCATCACATGAAAAATATGCTCAAAAAATGTCATTCGGGCATTATTTCCCAACTCCATGCCATACAAGCAACTGAGACACCCTATGTTCCACAGAACCTCCAATCCATCATCTCTAAACATCAAGTGATATTTTCCACTCCCAAGGGACTCCCTCCTTCCTGTGGGGTTCATTATCATTCGATTCCCCTTGTCCCAAGAATCCTTCCTCCCAATATCCATCCCTATCATCACCCCTTTTCCCAAAAAAATGAAATTGAGAAAATGGTTCAAGAACTGCTTAACACGGGTGTTATCCGCCCTAGTATGAGCCCCTACTCTTCTCCTATGGTCATGGTCATGACGAAATAAGTTTCTTGGCGCATGTGTCTTGACTTCCGTGCCCTAAAAAACTCAGCATTAAAGACAAATTTCTCATTCCTGTCATTGATGACCTCTTGGATGAATTGAGTGGCACCCATTTCTTTACTAAACTTGATCTTCATTCTCGCTACCACCAGATCCATATGAAAGAGGCATACATTCCTAAGACTTCCTTTAGAACTCATGAGGGCCACTATGATTTTTTGGTCATGGCCTTTGGCTTGTGTAATGCTCGCTCCACTTTCCAAATCCTCGTGAATCATTTCTTCCATCCTTTTCTCTGCCATTTTGTCTTAGTTTTCTTTAATGATATCCTCGTCTATAGAAAAACCTGGACAAACCATCTTGCTCATGTGGATATATTTCTCCATCTACTCTCTCAGCATCAACTTTTCCTAAAACAATCTAAATGTGCTTTTGGCACCTCAGAAGTCGAGTACTTCGGTCATCTTGTTGGCAAGGACAACGTCAGGATGGATCCTAAAAAGATTGAAGCTATGCAAGACTGGCCTCACCCAAAGACTCTCAAAATATTGCATGGATTTTTGGGCTTAACAGGTTATTATCGCAAGTTTGTTAAGAATTATGGAAAGATTGCGGCACCTCTTACTACACTCCTTAAAAAGAATTATTTCACTTGGACTCCAGCAGTTTCTTAGGCTTTTCAAACCTTGAAGATGGCCATGTGCACCACTCCAATCCTGGCCCTTCTTGATTTCACAAAAACCTTTGTCCTGGAATGTGATGCTTCAAGGAAAGGAATTGGCGTTGTCCTTATGCAAGAGGCTCAACCTTTGGCCTTTACCAGCAAACAATTGTCTAAACGAGATTTGGGAAAATCAATCTATGAAAAGGAAATGTTGGCTATTCTGCATGTAGTTGATCTTTGGAACCCTTATCTATTGGGGCAATGCTTCCAAATTAAGACAACTATCAAAGCCTCAAGTATTTTCTAGAACAATGTATTTCCTCCCTAGAGAAATAAAAATGGGTGACTAAGATCTTTGGATATGATTATGAGATCATTTAAAATAAAGGAAAAGACAATGTGGTTGTGAATTCACTTTCCCGAAAATATGAAAATGAAGGGTCCATTTTCTGTCTCTCCTTCATTGTACCATATTGGCTCCAAGCCATTCGCCAGGAATTTCTACACGATCCCAAAAGTTCACATCTGATACAACAATTGCAGTCCAATTCTCCAGTTTCCCTAGGGTACTGTTGGCTCCATGATGAGCTTCAATATAAAGGCCGTTTATATTTCAGTAAACAGTCAAAACTTAAATCCACGGTACTTTTTGAGCTTCATGCTACACCCACAGCTAGGACTCCGGGTTTGCCAAAACCTATGACAGGTTCAAATGTTCATTTTTCTAGGATTGTATGAAACATGACATTCGTAATTTTGGGGTTGAATGTGATGTGTGTCAATGCAACAAGGGAGAAACAATCAAATCTCTTGGCACACTACTACCACTTGCAATTCCACCTACTATTTGGTGGGATATCTTTGTGGATTTTATTGTAGGATTACCTGAATCATGCAATAAATCAATCATCATGGTGGAAGTTGATCACCTTTCCAAGTATGCTCGTTTATGTTCTCTTCAACACCCATTTATAGAATCCATTGTGGCTCAACTTTTCATGGATCAGGCCTTCAATATTCATGTCATGCTACATTCTATTATTTCTAATCGCGACCCAACTTTCACCGGCAATTTTTGGCAAGAACTGTTCAAGCTACAAGGCACCCAATTGCATCTCAGCACAACTTATCATCCCCAGAATGATGGTCAAATCGAAGTTGTCAACAAGTGTTTGGAAACATATTTGAGGTGTTTTGCATCAGAAAAGAAAAATCAATGGGCTCAATGGTTACCACTAGTTGAATGGTGGTACAACACTTCATACCATACAACTACCTGCATGACTCCTTTTGAAGTGGTATATAGACAAAATCCACCTTCAGTTCTCTCATATTTACCAGGTGTCTCGAAGGTCCAGGTGGTTGAACAAACGCTTATAGTTCGAGAGGCTATTCTTCGTACCCTCGAAGAGAATTTTGTCATGGACCAGAATCGCATGAAGAAACAAGAAGATCAAGGTCACTCTGAACGTGAATTTGCGGAAGGGAATCAGGTTTTTCTTAGACTGCAACCTTACAAGAAAAATCCCCTCAAGGTTGACCATTGATAGAAACTGGCGCCAAAATTTTATGGTTCTTATATTTATTCTCAAGCGTGTGGGACAGGTGGCCTATCAGTTAGATTTTCCCAGTCATTCTAAGCTACATCCTATTTTTCATGTTTCCTTCTTAAAGAAGGTGATTGGAACTAAGTGAAAAACTCAAACCAACCTTCTCGAGTTGGACAAAGAAGTCTCCATTTGGCTACAACAAGATCAGTTTTGGACTAGCATGAGCATCGCCTGCATCAGTGAACCATCAAGGAAGTGTTATTCGAGTGGAAAGATACAACCCCAACAGATGCCACTTGGGAACCAACTACCATTCTGCATCATTTTCCACATCTCAAGCCTTGAGGACAAGGTTGTTTTTAAGGGGGAGGACATGTTAGGGACCTAAACCCTCATGTAGGTAGAATAATATATTCCTATGTAATAAAGGTCAATATTAATAAGGCCTAGCAATAAGGGAGAATAATTAGAATGTAAGAAGACCTAATAGAAGCTTTCGCTTCTAGAAGGATATTCCTCTAGATGGTTCTTTCGATAGACATATTTAGTGTAAATAGGAGTCGAGGGTATGCAAACTGTTGTCTTGGATATTATTGTAATAGATCTCTGCTCGACTAGAGGTTTCCCCCTCGAAGAGGAAAATGAACATTGCTCTCAGTAATCAAAGTGCTCATTCTGGTGTTATTTTGGTATCATATTGGTATTATTGTGGTGTTATTCTAGTTATATTATTGTTCATCTTCCATTTCTAGCATTTTATTTCTGTTTTGCATACTTTTTCTATCTGGAATCTTACATTGAAGGATGTGGGAAAAATTCTCCATCATTTCATCCCTCCGTCACGTGAGAGCTTTCTCATGTAAAAAATTAATATAATATTTTTCTCTATAATTTTTATTTTCTTCCACCATGGAGGGTTTATTGGGCATGGAAGAGTGATTTTCCTCAAGAGAAACAAGCTCGAGACCCAACTTTATATACTCGGACCTCGTCGGGGACATGCACTAAAAAATGAGCAAGAGCAACATGCTCTGATACCACTAATCTGGATTATTTTGGGCATGAAATGAGAGTGGAGATATAATAAATAAATGTACAGAGATATATCAGATATCCAATAATATAAAAAATACATATCAAAGATATAACCATAAACAAAGAGATACAGTAATACACAATTTCTATTAATGAGCGAAATGTACAAAATTGTAGAAATACAGAGTGAAAGACTTGATATAATGGTGGCAGCTTATCTCTGAGAAGAGATGTGATGGATACACTCATTTGCAAGAAGATGATTATTATAATGAGGATTCAAATGCATTTTTAACATAAATAAAATAAAAAACCCTAACCCCGAAAGATGAAAATCTAATAGGTTTATGGACCCTGTTTTGGGTAGTTTGGTGTATCAACTTCCCAGTGGCATAACTTTGGCATATGATATCTGTTTGGGGCACACAATAGCTCGTTGGAAATGTATCGATGATGATATTCATTTAACAAGATCAACTAGAGACTTTGGGCTATCATTGAGGTACCTGATTGTGAAAAAACATCGTTTAGGACCTCAAAATGGCCCCAGAAGTTTAGGACTCAAAAAACTACTAAAAATAGTAAATTGCCAACAAAATATTTTGAGCCAGTTGGAATAGGTGGGTGGCCACCGATATCCACCTAGATCACATGGTGTCATTTTGGATGGAGTATATCTTCTTCAATTGTTTGGAGCGACGCATAACGATAACTACAAGGGATGGGAATATGCAACTCGTCTATGATTAAAACTTAAAACCCCATGAAACAATAACCAAGGTTATGGAGGACGAAATCTTGTACCCCGGTCATGTTGGGATGTTTTCTCAAATTTTCACCTCAGAAGAACTTGTGGAAGCATCCCCGTGGTGGGAATTATCTTTGTTACCCCCTTGTGGAGGGGTAGTATTTTTTTCAACCAAATTTTGTTTTTGAACTGGTTCAGAGGTCCCCTTCAAAAATTTAGAGAATGCCTCATGATGAGGAAATTATTTCATGTAGTGGTATTCCTCACAAATCATACAAGGAAACTTAGGCTTCCTAGTCAATTGAGTATTAGCAGACTTAGGATCATCCTACTTGTTAGAAGATTTCTTGGATTTACTCTTGTTTTTCTTCTTACCTCCTGGTTTTTGAGATGAAAAAGATTGGAACACATTCACTTTGGAGGTTTGAACAGGTTAAGAAGTATTTTTGGCATCAGAAGGAAAAAAAAATTCCGGAGTAGGTTTTGTTGGATCATTCGACGAACAGGGAGCATTAGGGATCAGGTCGAAACGTTTGTCAGACTCAGAATAGAGCAAGTCCAAATAATGTGCATGAATGATATCCTGCTCCTAAGTAATAATGTTTCCGACAGAAACATCATGGGTGATGGGTAGAAATAATGACTTTGTAAACAAATCTATGAGGAGTTCCTCCGAAATGGGAGCTTTAATCAATCATCTTCGTCATCTCCACTCATGAATATGATCATATATGTGGATGGAAGAGGATTTCTAGAGTAAGGTCAAAATATCTGTGCTAGTCTCATACCGTATAGGAAACTGTAAGTGTGTCATAAAAACCATAGCAAGAGAATTAAAGTTGACAAAGGAGTTATGCAATAACTCAATATACCATTTTGTTGCAGCACCTGTAAGTGTTCTTTGAAAAGTCTAACATGGAAGGAATCATCCATCAAAGAGTTGGAAGAACACCATAAATGGAAAGTCATAACATGATTTTTAGGATATTCCCCAGGTTTTCTGTCGAATTTTGGGATGTCAAACGATAATTTGGCAGAATGGGGGGGCAAAACGGAGCATGATGGATGGGATCATTGGTTAAACGTGATAGATCTAGCAGATCTAACGTATCTAATCATGGATTTTTTCAGTTGGATTGTGGATAATAGTGGTAATAATATGGTATGTGAACACCAACAGAACCATAACTAGGTTGTGGTGAGACGAAAAATATAAATGGTCATCCCATATAAGGTGGTTTCCCAGGTTGTCCACCCATGTAAGGGGGTTTTCCTGATTGTTTTCCTATATAAGGCGGTTTCCCTATTTTTCCACCCATATACTGTGACTGGACATATGGACCTCCTACGTATTGATATTAACCTGATGTTCCTCCCATGTATTGAGGTTGAAGGGATTGTTCCATTGGAATGATGGGGTTTATGTATTGAAAGAGAAAATTTCCTTGCAGAAGAATTCCCTTTGGGTTGCGTTGAACCCATAAAGTGTTAGAATCTATCGGAAATGGATGTCCAGGATACAAGCTAGTGGTTGTAGGGATAGAGGGACTAGCAGGAGTGGAGTGCCCCCGGGAAGGTTGATATTATGATCGTGTAGGTTTCCCCTCAGGAAAAGTTTCCCTGCAGTTGAAGGTTTCCCCCCAACTAAAGGTTGGCCTCCCATTGAGGATTGACCTCCAATGTAGGGTGTACTAATATGCAATGGTCGAGATGGAGGTTGAGTATCTTGTGGAAACTTGGTTTTATGAATGAATTGAATGCCAGGATTCTGACCGATGGAATGACCAAGTAGAGCACTTGGTGTGTGCATGTGCGGAAATAGTGAAGTAAGAATACTACCTGACACGTGTTCAAGGGAAAATGTATGCACAAGTGGTTGATTCATGATTACTTGGGTCATTAATGTTTCTAATAAAGAAGAATCACTAACAATATCAACTATAGGAGTTTTGGAAAAGGATAAATTCCCAAGTCCTTCATAAAAACCAAAAGATCACGGGTTTGTGTCAAAAGATGGTGTAATGGTGGAACCAAGAGGTAATATATAAGAAGAAAAATCATCATCATATCTCGTGAACGGTGGACCCAATAGTGGTGGGAAAAGAGGATTTGTGTAAGATGCAATGCTTTATATGAAGGTTGTGATCAGTTATTCTATGTGATGGTCACTTCCAGGAGCTATACTCACGGTTTCAGAAATTGGATCCTTGATCCTTCCTTCATAAGAAACATGAGTTTGAGGTTCTAGAACATCATGTTACATACCTTGTATATTTTGAAATATTTGATCCTAAGGCCGAGTATGAAAATCAAAGAAACAAACCCCTAAGAAAACTAAAAGAAATCAACCAAGAAACAATAGGTTCAAGGATCTTCTGAAGATAGGATGTCAAGTCATCAATGAATAAATGAGAAGTAGTTACCCCGACCTCCATGTAACAACCCTTCTTAGTGCAAGTAACCCTCACTTTCGTGGGATCGGCGTCTAAGGGAACTGAGAGTGTGATATGATGTCTTCCCTAGGTACCATGGGAATCCCCCCATAGTCACCTATGTAGATACCTAGGAAATTCCACTAAGGTTACCAACTCGTAGTCAACCTCTGGGAAGGTACAATCAATAATCGGGACCTAACGTATGGGCAAGATATGAAAGTATGAATTTGTTCAAGAGAACTAAGCAAAAGTGGATTGGTAAGACTTCTGAGGACCCCAAATGAATTCATGATTCATGAAGCACTGAGAAAAAATGAAACCAGTGGTTTCTTAAGAAAAACCCCCAATATATTCCATATCTTCTATGATTGGTCAAGATTTGGAGGGTAAATATGTGCTTCTCTCCCTCACATGACCTCATTTTTAACCCCTATGTGAGAGGGGGTGACCGACTATGCTTATATGGAAGTTGGATTTGTACACTCACTAGTATTCTATAGACTGTTAAGTAGTCTTGGAGAATTTACTCACTTTACCAAGTCCAAAGACCCTAATCCTGTGCTACTATTAGTGTGCTAATACCAAAAGATGTTCTAGTTGATTTTATTAGCATGTGATTGATTTTAATGGATGTTTTCTCAAATGGTTCACGGAGATGAAATTGATGATGTGTCAAATAATTTACTCCAATATGATGCAAAAAAATGAGATGAAGTGTGTTATTTTCGATGAATCCTATGTATGGGAAGAAGAAGAGTTATATCCTTCTTAGCACAAGAAAGAACTCAAAACTATGCAACTTTCAATTTCAGGGATCAATATGATGCCAAACTATGTTTGAAAACCAAAATGAAGATGTAAAACTAGCTGTTTTTCCAAGCATATAACAAAACAAGTTCCTAAAGAATTCAAAAACTTCCTTGTTTGATAATGTATGCAAGGAGATATGAAAACTTTTTCACTTCTTAACTTTCAAGAGAAATGGAAGAGATCTATGTTTGACACAAAGAAGTGTGAGGAAAAAAATAAATCAAACAAAGTGCACTCAAAAAGATGAGAACCGAAATAAAACAAGTCTCATATAACTTGTTCAATGAAGAACCCAAAAATTCAAGGGAGAATGAAGACAAACACTCATGAAAAGTCCTCAAAACATGAGCAGGAAAAATAGGGTTGTGGTAGACGAGAGAGTCCTAATCATCCAGAAAAGAAAGATGCAATTTCAATGAAGATGAAAGGGCTCACAACCAATCAAGCAATGCATAATCAAAAGAAGAAAATGAAAATGAGTGATAATTTCAAGTTCTAAGTCAATCATAATCATAAACAAACTAGGAGTTTCTAGGCTAAAAGACTAGGCAAGCTCAAACACACAAGCAAGTTGAAAAGAGGATGAGCAAGAAAGAAACCAAAACCTATTAATAAAAGAGATGATAAATCTCATCCAATCATTTGGAACTAATCACAAAGACTCAAGAGAGAACCTCCAACAGTTAGAGGGAAAACTAAGCAAAATATGAGAAACAAGAAGAAAACAAGGATTAAAAATTGAGTTTCTACAGGAGGTCACTCCCCATGAAAGGCATACAGGACGTCCAAGGGTGATGGTTGCTCCATAATGGTCTAGAAAGAGGAGACCAGGTCACTCTTTGATAGTTATACAAGGGGATACCAAGGGCTAATGCTCACTCTGGTGAGGTCTTGTAGGCTCAAAATTGCCAAAACTTCTCAGAAAAAGTCAGGGTTTTGATGAGAAAAAGGGTGTCAAAGAAAAAGAAGCAAGGTGTAGACAAATTAAATGGATTCAAAGGAATAGAAACCTATGAAGAAATATATGTTCCTCCCTAGTGGATTCTCCAATTTACTGTGGAGATAATTCTCCCCCTACAGACAGGACAACTTCCCCTCACTTGGGTTTCCTACAAGTGAGACAACCTATAACAAATGGACACTAAAATCCTCCTAAAAAACCATTATATTTTCTTGTGGGAGGCTTAATATAGAATTGGAGAAGGTATGTGCACATGATTTATGACGTTTGTCCTCATCGCTCCAATGGTTGAACCCCAATCCAAGCAGCTCTCTCACAAAGTCAAACATGCAAGAACAAAAAAACCTTCTCCTACTACTATCTATGATCAAGTAATAGAAACCCTACCTATTGATAACAAGTAATAAAATAGACAAGAAATTAAAAAGAAAGTATAAGATAAATAGGCCAAGTTCTTATATTCAATGAAAGCATGAAAAGGTTAAAACCATGATGTTGTTGCTACAATCCTCCAAGCTCCTTTCTTCAACCCTTGAACACGAATCCATATCAATATTCTTCAAAAAAAAAAAAATTTGGAACTCCTTGAAAATATCATAAGTATTGTATGCTTCCCTTCCATCCCCCCTCTCTCTGAAATGGTCTGGTTATATAGATTCACAGGATCCCAACCACTTTGGATAAATTAGGGACTTGGTTGAGAAAATAATGGATATTGGTAAACGATGATTTATATTCATGGTTATTCTTTCTCCCAAGATAGGATATAAGGAGGATCGAATCATATCTTGATGAAAACAAGAAAAAATACCAAGAACCATCCAGAAAGTCCTCACAAGATTCCCCTAGATTCATGGGATTTGACCAAATCTGCATGGTCTCTCCCATAGAAGGGAAGACAGAGTGACCTGGTCACCCCACTAACACTATGTCAAGGGGATGGTTTCTCCCTCGAAGTGAAAAATGGAGTGACCATGGTCAAATAGAGTGAGGAATGAGTCAAAAAGGCCAAATTGTCATCGTTTAAAGATGTCTTCTTCTTCTTGATTATCAAGGGGATGTAATGGATCATTCATGCATGCTCTTGAGGCAGAAACATTTAGGAAAAGAGTGAAAAAAAAGGTATGACACTTAGAAGAATGGACCATGGAATTTACAACACTAACGTGACTAAGCAGATTGAAGTGCGACACTAATGTCACTAACTAGAGTGAAGTGAAACACTTGTGACACTTAGAAAAGAGAAGTGTGACACTTAGAAAAGGGTGAAAAAATGGTGTATAACAACCCTCCATTTTTGAAGAGGTCCTAATTTTGTGGAAAGGTCAAAGTTTTGCAGGAAATCACAACAGCATAGCGAAAGATTAGAACTAGCGGAGAACAAATCAGGTAAAGTGAAAAGTTAACTACGAGCAAACCAACAATGAATATAGATCATACGCTAGTTGGAGGACTAAGAGAAAATTTCCAGAAAGTGATAGAAGAGGAATCAAGAAAGAATAACAACAAAATGAAGAAGAGGCCAAGAAAATGATATAAATTTGGAAGTATGTAATAGGAAAGGGTTTCCTAGTTGTCGAGACATTGAGTTTTTTTTATGTATTTCCATAGTATGCACTATTAGATTGATGTTTCTAGAATCATTATTGTTCTTTCTTTGTCACCAAGCTATCTCCATTGTTATTGATTGAGTGTGGTGCAATAAGTTGTTGTAATGGGTTGTGGGAACAATTGTATATGGGAACAGGGAATGCACTAAATAAGCTCTGATCAAACCCTTGTAATCGCAGGATTGTGAAATCTAAGAAACTAATAATAAAATATATATTTTTGGCCCTAAAACGTTTCTTTGGTTATGATGTGTGTGACTCCATAGTTTCTCTTTTGTGCAATTACTCCCATATATTGTATTTCTGTATTTATTTCCAAGTGTTTCCTCATGTATGGATTTACCTTCATGTTGCACAACATAGTTAGATAATACATATAATGTTTTAGACTTCCAATGCCACAATATTTTCACATTGAAGTATGAATATTCAGTGTGTTGCATCAAAATTGACGATGCATCCTCACTAACTCACTTTATCACACACAAGTCTCAGTTGTGCTTCAGGTGAGACTTCCTTCCCTTGTGGAAGGTTGAATATGCTAGTACTACTAGAATACAACGATAACTTTGTTGGTAACCTATGAGAAATCTAGTCTCCAATTTTCACCAACAAATGGTTCTATTTCTAATACCTGAATATTTCAAGTGAGTTTTGAGAGGATGTCTCATCACATCTTTATGTTGGTTGTGGAGCCTGATTATCTTCCTAATTCAGAGGTCTTTGTTTTCAGCCATGCTTATACCTCATGAAGACTTTACACCCTAGAATAATGTACACTCCTCCACGCGGGGGACTGCAAGGGGGGTTACCCCCCTACGGGGTCCATCCCCCCAGCTGGGGGGTCTGTGGCCAACTGGGCCCCTAGTGGGCATTCGAGGGAGAATGTGCCCCGAAGGAAAAATTGAATTGTAAATGTATATTTTAATTTCATAGTAAATATGGACCGTTCATTATAATGTCGTAGATTTGGCGGTAGAAGTTATGTTAGGGTTTTTTTCCCTAGAAGGAAACACTCTTTTATGAGGGAAATGTATTGCAGCTATGTATCATTGTGAATATTGTATTCTGAGTGAGGAGACTATGAGAGAAGAAGAGAAAGTTACAACGGGTGTGTTGTAGGTTGTATCCCTTCATTTGCTAGATAATAATAAAGCAAGGACCTAAAAATTTCTCTAGTGGACGTAGCCCACACTGGGTGAACCATGTATATCTATGTCTCTATTGTATTGTGTATCTTCTATGTTTTATTTCCACATTTTTTTTTATTTTATTTCCCTGTGATCCTGTTTTTCTAACAACTGGTATCAAAGAAAAAAGTAACTCGCAGGAAAAAAGGGTTCCTCGTCCGAGTGGGAGCAATGGCAGAACATGGAAAGTTTATGGTTGAGAAATTTAATGACCAAAACTACCAATTATGGCAGATGCAGGTGGAATATTATTTATATCAGAAGGATCTATTCCTACCATTGGGTGGAAAAGAAAATAAGCTGACGACCATGAAGGACAAAGAATGGGAGGTTCTTAACAGAAAGGCACTAGGAATAATATAGATGAGCCTAACAGTGTCGGTGGATTTCAATATTTCGAAATAAAAGACAAAGAAGGAGTTGTTGGACACATTGGATAAACTGTATGAAAAACCCTCAGCGTCCAATAAGGTATTTCTAATGAAGATATTATTTAATATGAAGATGTTAGAAGGTGGGTCTGTTGCAGATTATTTAAATGGATTTAATATGGTTACTAATCAACTAAGTTTCGTCAAAGTGGACTTTGATGATGAGGTCAGGGCTCTTCTAATCTTGTGCTCATTTATAGAAAGATGGAATGGCTTGGTCATGGTTGTAAGTAACTCTGTCTCTAGTTCAAATACTTTAAAATTTGATGATGTTGTTGGTGTTATCCTTAATGAGAAAATGTGATGAAAAATCACAGGTGAGACATCAAGTAATGCGTTAAACATGGAGAACAGGGGAAGAAAAGAGGATAAGGAATGGGCTCAGGGAACTATAATAATTCTAGGAAGGGCATATTCAAATCCATATTTGGAAATATAGAGTGTTGGAATTGTGCGAAGAAAGGAAATATGAAGAAAGATTGTAGAGCTCCAAAGAAACAAAGAGATGGATAGTAGGATAAAAATCAGGAAGAAAAAGTAGCAGGTGATGTGTTACAAGATGCTTTGATTCTTTCTATAGATAATTTTTTGAGTCTTGGGTAGTAAATTAAGGGCATTCATTTCATGCCACACCCCATAAGAAACATTTTCTAGATTATGTTCAAGGTGATTTTGTACAGGTTCATTTCGGTGATGATGCACCATGCAAAACTGTTGGAATGGGAAAGGTAAAAATAAGGAAAAGCAATGGAAACCAATCGTTGTTGAAAGAGGTAAGACATGTTACATATCTAAGGAAAAATCTAATTTCAACATGGAATTTGGAAAGTGAAGTTTGTATATCCATATTTATAGATAAGGTGTGGAAGGTCACCAAAGGATCATCGGTGATAGAAAAATGAGAGAAGGTAGGTACATTGTATTTATGTACTGATAATACTGACTCTTCTATCTCTTTAGATTCTATAGGAGTGGATATAGCACTGTGGCATCATAGGATTGGACACATGAGTGAGAAGGGGATGCAGATACTTCATAAAGAAAATTTGTTTCCGGATCTTAAACAAAATGATTTGGATTTCCGTGAGCATTGTGTTTATGGAAAACATAAGAGAGTCATATTTCTCAGAGTCGGAAAAGAAAATAAGAGTGAAAGGTTAGAGATTGTGCGTACAAATGTATGGGGACCATATCAGGTATCATCTCTTGTTGGATCTCATTATTATGTTACTTTTATTGATGATGCAACTAGAAAAACTTGGGTTTATTGCATTCAACAAAAATCTGTTGTTTTTGATACTTTTAAGAAATGGAAATCTTTGGTTGAGAATGAGAGAGGAAAAAGGTTGAAGTGTCTTAGATCAGATAATGGAGGTGAATATTGTAGTAAGGAGTTTGATCATTACTATTCATACCATGGGATTCGTAGAGAGAAGATAGTTCCAGGAACACTACAAGAAAATGGTGTGTCAGAAAGGATGAACAGGACAATCATGGAGCGTGCAAGGAGTATGAGATTGCATGCTAGTTTTCCTTTACAGTTATGGGAAGATGTTTTAGATATTGTTTTTTTCTTAATAAATAGAGGACCTTCAAGCTCTTTGGATGGTAGAATTCCAGAGGAGACATGGACATGAAAAAAGGTAAACTATTATTTTCTGAAAACCTTTGGTTGTGAATCATTTGTCCATATTGATAAAGAAAATAGAACAAATCTTAAGGAAAAATCTAAGAAGTATACCTTTATTGGATACAATATTAATGATTTTGGTTATCGCTTATGGGGTTATGAAAATAAAAAAACCATTAAGAGTAGAGATGTCATATTTAATGAGAAGGTCATGTACAAAGATTAGTTGCAGGGAAAGAAACATGAAAAAGAAAAAATAGAATACACAGTTCTTGATGAGATCGTTGAAAAAGAAATTCCAAAGGTACTAGAAAATCAAAATTTACAACAACAGGATCAACAGGTACCTCAAAATCCTGCAAGTGCTGTTAGAATATCTACCAGGTTAAGTAGACCCCTTGAATGATACTCTCCTTCATTGTATTATTTATTGTTGACTGATTTTGGTGAACCAGAATGTTATGAAGATGCAATGTAGGTAGACACCAAAAAGAAGTGGGAGAAAGGCATGAAAGAGTAAATGGATTCCTTGTTAAATAACCAAACTTGGGACTTGGTTCAGTTTCCTACGGGAAAAAGAGCATTGCAGAATAAATGGGTTTACAGGTTGAAGGAAGAATATGGAGGAAAAAAACGTTACAAGGATAGACTTGTTGTAAAGAGGTTTGCACAAAATAAAGGTATATATTTTGATGAAATATTTTCTCCTATTGTTAAAATGACTTCAATTAGGACTATTTTAAGTCTTGTGGCAGTAGAAGATTTGCATCTTGAACAATTGTTGGACCTCAGAAATGTCACTTTTATATCCTCTTTTTCCTTCACTATTCCTTACATTTCATCGTCCCATTAACCCTTTATCATACCATTTCCATAATGATATTTGGGTTTCTCCTTATTATTTTCCATTGTATTCATTTTAGTATTATAAGTGAATTTGTGATTAAATATTATAAAAATAACATATTTTCATTACATATCAAGGTTGGATGAGTTTGATGATGTGTGCAAGCATATGTGAAGATTTCAACAAAGTCAAATATTACCACCTAGTCTCAAATTCGAATTTCATCTTCAAGTTTTGAAGATTTGAAGAATATTTGAGACAATCATTCAAGCATATTCAAAGGAGAAGATCATGGAAGATTTGGATGGCATATTCTATCTAAGATATGTGAGAGATGTGTGGAGGATTTGAAAGGATCATATCTTCTAATAATGGGAAAGTAGTTGAGAATGGTTGAGAGAATAGTGGATCTGTAATTATGACACTCTTCAAGAATCTCATGTATATAAGAGAGTGTTCTCTCTTCATGAGGATCATCATGTTATTCATAATTGGGGGATTAACTTGGAGAGTTAGAGATCATGTAATTCATAATTTGGTCTTGCAATTAGGAAAAGGGGATTCTTAGCTTTGTTATTATTTCATGCTTTGTCATTTGACTCTTGTAATATAATTTGAGATTGATATATATATATATATATATTTTTTTTATACTAGGGGAATCGGTAACAACGTCAGTATCGTACTCGCGTGACACGGGGTCGAATCCTGCCGGCTGCCTTATAAACCCTAGGGAGAAACGCATAGCCCGCAAGCACGCCCTCCGAGTAAATCGGGGTGAGAATCGACCTTGAGACCTCATTTTACATAGTTCCTTCCATTTACACGGCACTTGCCAATCGGTCTACACCCCTGCGGGCATTTGAGATTGATATATTGTGTGAGCTCACATATGTCATTTTCCATTCAACTCTTCACATCTTGTATTGATTTACTAGATTAATTTCTTTCTTTCCTAGTTAGTCTTTCAATGCTTTCCTAAATTAATTTCATTTCAGCAATTTAGATTAGATTACTTCTACTTCAGTCTTGCATATATAGTGCGTGTGCTTTGTAATCTTACGAACCTCGGATTGACAAATTAAATAGTTGGGCAAGTATTACAACAGAATTAAACGACAATATTTTCGCCTAACATTTTGGCGTCGTTGTTGGGATAACACGATGGATTGAGGTTTAGTTTGCAACTGTGAAGAGGTTTTCATGTGTTTTAGCAAGTGTGATTTTCAGTTTTTTTTTTTTTTTTGATTTGGGTGATGTAAGAACCCCTTTTTCAATATGATTTAACTATGAGTGTTAGCTTGTAACAACTCACTCAGATCCTTGCGAAAGCTGGGATTTCTTCTTCTCAGGAAGAGGAGATCTTGAAAGCAGCCCAGAGCTTAAATACTCCTATAGAAACGAATGAGGAATCAACATCTAAATAACTTGAGGAGGACAACGAGGAGCTGCAACATGATCTGAGTGAGAGAAACTACGCCGATGAAATCTATATCGAATGATGGTTTCAAGCGACTACCAGGTTAGATTCTTTTATTTTTTCTTTTTATTTTGTTAATTTAGAGTTTCAACAACTAGATTCATTCATTCTTGTAAAATTCCATTATTCATTTGAAAAATTACCACTAAACATATTGTTGTTACTATTACGTGCTTAGCTCCACTGGAAATTTTCCTGCACGTACCCAATATTTAATTCCCAATTAGCATAGCATAGGTAGGCTAATGAATAAAACAATGTTTTTGCTCTATTTTTTTTTTAATAAGTATGCTCTCCTCCGCGCTTCATGCGATTATGAGGATCAGAAAATAGAGATGATTTTGAATGAATGTTTTTGTGTCCATCCTTTGACCTGTAAATAAACCCAGTAAAAAAAAATTAACAAATAAAAACAAAACCAATTTACATGATGTTATAGCATGCTGATACAATGAAAATTTTCATTGTTACAGCATGCTGATACAGCGAAATTTTACATGTTGTTACAGCACACTGAAATAATGAAATTTCTACATGCTGGTACAACAACATTTTACATGTTGTTTCAGTGAAATTTTACTTGCTGAAACAATGACATTTTTTCTAAATTTGCAGATCTGCAAACAATAAAACAATAAAACATTAGATGAATAAAAACAAAATGAAATTTTACATGCTGTTATAGTAAAATTTTACATGTTACAACGAAAATTTTACATGTTGTTACAGCGTATTGATACAGTGAAAATTTTACATGTTACAGCGAAAATTTTACATGTTGTTATAGCATGTTGATACAGGGAAATTTTACATGTTGTTACAACAAAATTTTACTTGCTGAAACAATGACGTTTTTGTTGTAATAGTGATTGAATAAATTTGCAGATCTGCAAACAATAAAACAATAATGGCATTAGGAAATAATAAAAAAAATGAAACTGAAACTTTGATTAATTGAAATACAAACCCTTTGTTTTGTGCACAATCCAACTACGTCGGCAATAATCTTCTATCTCAATCCTCTGCTTGAATCACAACAATACTATGAATTTTGATGACCATCGATCTGAACTTCTCTTTGAGAGACAAGCTCTGGAAATTTTACCACAGTAAGCATCATCTAGTTTTCAATTTCTTCAGAGGTAGTTGCCAGAAAACGTAATTGCCAGAAATGTGTAACTGTTAAAACACATGATTTTAAAACACATTTTCTGAGAAAACCGAGGTGAATTAGAAAAAAATAAAACATGGGTTTTATCGGGAATGGAGGCAATTATGTAAGATATGAGCGATTTTCTAGATTTCACAACCATTTGGGAGAAATTTAGGGTTCTTCGGAACTTCGTTTTGTAAACTATGTGAGGGTTGGTATTATTGTATTGTTGTTTGAGGTTGATAAAAAAAATTATTGTTATATAACAAATATAATAATTAATAAAAATAACATTTATTTATGTTTATGTCAAAATAGAAATAAACATTTATTTTGTTTGTTTTGTAATTAAATTATATTATATATATATATATATATATATTTTTGTTTTGTTTTATTATAAAACAAAAACAATAAAAACAAACAAACAAACAAAAAATAACTATTTTTTTTTTATTATAAAACAAAAACAACAAAACAAACAAAGAAAAACAATAAAATATATATATAAAAAAAAAACTTATAAAAACATTATAAAAATAAAAACATAAAAACACTTCAAAACTAAAATAAAAATTTGCAAATGGACATTCTAAAAATTCCTGAGTTGTTTTAATGATTTATGTTTTCTTTGAGTCACTGTCACAGCAATTGAAGACAAACCAGTATGCAAGGACACCAGGTATAAAAACACAGTTTATTTCTATGAGTTTCTCGCATTCGTACTTATTTCTGTTTTGCATGATATATTCTTCGCAAATCTCACAATTTTTATGCAGGAATTTGTACTAAGTTTTGCAGGAACGAAGACACTCACACTTTGTTGTTGCAGTGATTTTCATGAATCACAACATTTTTCAAAAACACATGCTTTGGTAGACAGCTTGAAGGAGCTGTTACTGAACAACAACAATTTTGTTGATACATAGAAACTTTTTGCGTATCCTGATGTTTTATGTTACAAAGAAACATTTTGTTGTTACACAACAACATTTTGCTATTGCACATAAATATTTTTCTTTTACACGACAACATTTTGCTGATACACATAAACATTTTGCCAAATTTTTGCATTTTGCCAAATTTCATGCTGTGACATTGTTCCATTTTCTCCTTCAAAGCTAATTAGTCATCCTGTGTTGAAGCCATCTTCCATTGCCTTAACTTTCATGACTTCACACATCCCTATTCTTTTCTGAGTTGCATACATTCCCTTATCTTTTTCAATTCATTTTTGCCTTTCCATCTTTCCTTCTAAATAAAACAAACTCCCTTTTCCATGATTACATTTCCTTGCCATAAACCATGTTGCTACTGAGATCTTTACATCTATATTCCTACCAATCTTTTTATAAAATCGTGTTGATTGATGTGGGATTCCTTAAGGCCCACCTTTCAACATTCTTTCCCCATCGACCTCGACACCTTATTTAGGATATAGACTAGATTTCCTTTTGAGTACATTGAGTCTTGCATGCCTTAATGACAAGCTCTCTCGCTAGCAATCATGGGAATACATAAATGTCCCTTGATCATTAGATCTTGCAAGTGGCTCGACATCAACACATATATTCTCACTTTGCAAGATGTACTCGGGTACCTTGACACTCATTGACATCACTGGTGAGTTTGTCTCGCATTGGTTAACGAAGTTCATCAATGGTCGGTAATCCAATGATTTCTCTTCATGCTCAACATCGACACATTCATTCGCATGACAAGAATTGTACCATCGGTTTTGTAGTGGGTGAAGACTATACATTTTTTCATGACCCCCTCAACAGTCGCAATAGTTTGATATCAGATCTATGAGAGTACCACAGTTCCATATTCTCTACCTTCCACATGATTCAACAATAACAGTTTAGATTTCTTCACTTCCATGATCCAGTTATCGCAGTAGCAGCATTAGCAGTTCCATTTTCATGATCTTGCAGCAATGACACATTCCATCTTCCATCAGTCATAGTCAGATATTCTTTTCTCTAGCAGTTACAATAGTTGCAGCTACAGTGCCAGTCATGTTTTCCTGATCCAGCAGCCGCAACAACTACATCTACTTTTTGGGTAAGTGGAGGTATGTTCTTTGCTAAGATTTAATCACACAATTCCTTATATGCCGACTTGAATATTTTGGAAAATTTCCTCGCCATGCTATCTTTCCTTCAATGACCTACACTAAGTTGCATGAGGGCATGCAACCAATTCAGTTGGGGGTGGGGCGGGGCGGGCACGGGGACTCTTTCACCATATATTCATTTCATTTTACCATCTCATCATTCCATTTACGATTCACTAACATTTCTTTTCCAACGATACTTTGTTTCATTTCGATTGATACACATATTGGCATGATTCATAAATATAAAGAAAAGGCTTTCTTATACACAATGATGCTTTCTTATGCACATTGATAGCTTATTATTTCTAGTGAGTATATGGCTAAATTATTGCAGCAAGAAAATAAATAAGTGAAATGAATGTTGTTAACACAAGAACCAACATCTTTTGTATTCATGGTTGTCACACAAGAACCAACCATAAGGAAATTTCACATGCTGCTACACATATTTCACATGATGTAACTCTTGTATCTCATAATCTGGAAACATTCATTGTTAAAAGGACATCATCAATCAAAGCCATATTTTAAATGCCAAAAGTTCTTAAGAAGATCCATGCACATCATCAATCAAATGAGGACATGCAACAAGTTGAGTTGGGGGGTATGTTGGGCCTCAGAAATGTCACTTTTATATCCTCTTTTTCCTTCACTATTCCTTACATTTCATCGTCCCATTAACCTTTTATCATACCATTTCCATAATGATATTTGGGTTACTCCTTATTATTTTCCATTGTATTCATTTTAGTATTATAAGTGAATTTGTGATTAAATATTAGAAAAATAACATATTTTCATTACATATCAAGGTTGGATGAGTTTGATGATGTGTGCAGGCATATGTGAAGATTTCAACAAA